>CM071939.1:5828376-5923376 GCA_036784905.1 Acrossocheilus fasciatus | reverse complement strand
ATGGTAGCTGAGAAGATCACGATACCGAGGACGTTCATGCCCTCACTGGTGCCAGGAAGCGTCCTGAAGACCACATCCGGAGGTGGCGTCAGGTCGAGGGAGAAGTTCTGGATGTCTGTGCCATTGTCATCCTGGATCCCATAAATGAAGACCCGTCTGGTGGTGGCGTCCAGTACGTCCTGACCGATGGTGGGTTTGGGCTTCATGATAGGGATGCTCCTTGTGCGATACTACAATTCCATAACAATTCATCATTAACATGGCATACATAAAACAAATACACAGCAAAAAGTACAGTAATGCAAAGACAATACCCAAAGGAACTGTACACATGCAAGATTAATTTCAACATTATGCATACAATTCTGGCTGAGCTGATAATTATTTCCATGTTATAGCCAATAATCGATAAACAGTTCACATTACAGCCCTTAATTATTTTGTCTAAATAAGTGAAATGAAACACTAAAAGCTAAAAATCAATCAGTTCAAAAGTGAATTTAGGCATCACAATATTATAATGTGCAGTATGAAAAATAGATATTTATTTTAAGAACAATAATGATTATATTTAAGTGTTTTTGGTAACCCTTTATTTTAAAGTGTCCTTGTTACACGTTACATGTACTTACTATTATAGTAACAATAAATTATGCATAATTACATGCAAGTAACCCTAACTATATAGTAAGTACTAATTAAAATGTTAAATTAAAATGACTCAGTAATTAAATGTATAATTACACTGTAACAAGGACACCTTAAAATATTGATTTATTATAGTTTTAAAGGTTAATTTAAAAGTGAGCAGCAGATGACTACAAATAATTTAAATTGAAGAAAAGAGCTGAACAGTTAAGCAGCCAGTACTTATTTATACGAACAAAACGATCTGTAATATTGGCCGATAGCAGTTGCATGGTGTTAATTACGCAGCAACATTTTAAGTAAATAGTAGTGAATATCTTTAATATGACATTTTTCCAGTTTAACAGCTCAAGCGTTGAAGGCACAGGGCATGAAACTAATAGAAAAACATAAAAACTCACTTGCTGAAAAGTCGCTTGGACCAAGTTGGCTGGGAACATGTTGCTGATGGAGGAAAGAGAGGTTTTTTATGAGTATTATAACAAATTTTAATGTTTATTACACAGAATCAGTGGCATTCTGCTGAAAATACTAAACTGGTTTATTCTGATTATCTACTAATTTGGTGCTGGTCAGTCTGTTAGACCAGCAAAACTAAGCTGGTGAAGCTTGATAAACAGGAAGTTTTGTTGTATGAGCTAATTAAATGGGGTCAACGCCCAAATCATTTGCTGTTGACCCACCGTGGTATTTTTTGCATCTGCCTTGCGCAACAGAAGAAGAGGAATATAAGACAAGAAACTTTTCAATTGGACAAAGTCCAAGTCTGTGACTGAAGTTTAAAATGTATGAGCCTAAAAGTTAAAAGATAATAACAGCATTCAAGCTGAATTCAAACAAGTACACATCGGAGCAAATACACCACAAAGGGGTCTGTGATGTCAAAATGCAAGTTTATGTTGCCATATGTTCTTTCCCATCACCAGCAAAACATATTAAGTGCATTGCAGAAGTTTCCACATTGTGACACAGTCAACTAATCCTAATCCAAGTGCCTTGCGTCTGGTTAGCACAGAGGGCCCCAGAAACGCCAATCCCAATAACCTCTCAGTGGAGATCACAAATATCACATGCTATAATTCAGTACCTATCTAAATATACCCGTCTAAGACTTTCATCATGAAATGCACTATTAACAAATTGAGCTAATCTTGTGGCTGTATGAATAGTCTCCTGCTCTTTCATCACCTCAGTGAGGGCCATATGGTCTCAGGCTCAGATCAGTAATCAGTTTAGGCTCCAGTCTTCACCATATACTCCAATGACACGAGGCCATGCTCTGTCACGCAGCACAGGAGACAGGTGGGGCAGGAACTCTCCATTCCCCATTAGCCAAACCTAAACTGAGCCATGTCTAAGCTCTCCTGATCCCTCAACATCACAGACACTATACTTTAACACAGAACCCACAGATATTCACAATGAAATCAAATCATTATGCCTGGCAATTAACATAGATTAACATGTGAAGGTGCAATGTATTTTTGCCTTTTTTGATTTATGTTAACATTTCTGTGAAATTACAATCATTTAATTAGAGAGCAATAATAATGCTCATGATCAATATACTCGTATACAACACATGCATCCTTGCATATAAAACGTGTGGCCCACTTTTAAAGAACATTATACTCAATACATATCCTTAACTAACTAACTAACCAACTAAGGACTTAATATGAACAACTGAATAGCAAACTAACTAAACTAACTAACTAACTAACAACAGTCATGCATTGTGGAATGAAGGTTAAGATTTGGAGCTGTCTTTCCCAATTGAGGACTCCATATGGACTAATTAACTAACTTCTTCTTCTTCTTCGTCATATCTCCATGCAGTTTATTGCACTTCACCGTGGGCTCTCACATGAGTCAATGCTAAATGCCACCTGTCTCTATCTTGCACAATTCTCATTAGAGCTTGTGGTCCAGCATCATATCTCGCCAGCACTGATGACACCCACGTTGTTATTGGACGTCCTCTTTTTGGTGTACCTTCTACTCTTTCACGCAATATGGTATTTTGACTGTCAGGAGACTCAAAAGATAAGTACATCATCATTAGGGTTGCCAATTAACTTCAGAAATAGAAAATAAGAGACAGTTGTGATTTGTTTATCTTTTATTCTTTAAGAAAATAGTGTTTATTCTTGTATTCTTGTAGAAAATAAGTGTTTATTCTTTAAGAAAATAAGGGACAGAACAAGGGATGCTCCAGATATTTGTACTGTACCATAATGTACGTCTGCATGCAGTTAAAAAGTTCTCAGAAATAATAACAATTGTTTTGCTTAATTCATGTACAATTGTACAATTGTACAAATGTACAATTATTGTAAAAATAATTTTAAAGTTATACAAAAATGTCATTGGCCTGAGTAAATCGTACCATTAAAAAATTGTGACTTCACAAATGTAGTAATTTAGGAGGTGAAAATACTGTGAAATTACAAATGGTGTGAAATTTGAAAGCGTAACAAATTAAGCTCTATGAAACGTCAGTCAATAAAGCATTTTTTTTAACAATGGCACTTAAAGTTTTGAACTAAAACTTGGTTCTGCTGCTTCGATTTGTACGTCCGAGTTGAAGAATAGGCTACGCTAGAAGTGTATGTTTTTCTCTCTCTCTATTTAACAGCATTACAATGAAGTAAACAGCCAATATGTTATTAATAGGCATGCAAAGCAACTAGTTAGTGAGAATTGGTCCCTATTCTAAAGTGTTACTGAACCAACTGACTGACTAAATTTTCAACAGGCAAGCATTGTGGAATGAATGTCAAGATTTGGGGCTCTCTTTCCCACTTGAGTACTCCATATGAACTGAGTAAATAACTAGCAAACAATGAATCATGTTGATGGGAATGTCAAGATCTAAGCTGCATTTCCCCTCGCTACACAAACAACTAACTAACATCAGTCAGGCAATGTGTATGTGTATACATGCTGCTGCCTATAAAGAATTGCCTTCAAGCACAACAAAGATAAGTAAATGTCAAGATCTGGGGCTGTCTTTCTCCTCCTGACTCCATATGAACTTACTACATTCAAGCAACTGTTTGTGACAAGTTCTTGATTAACCGTTCCACTGACCGACTGGAACAGTGACACAGTGTAACTGGGGTAAACTCCGGCCTCATTTACTCAAGCAAACGCTAACTGGCTTATCATGAGCTTTACTCACAAGGTTTAACAGACCAAAGCCGCAGCAGCATGTGAGATGTCTGGAACCCTTTATATTCTATCATTGAAAACATGAGGGAAGTAACAGCGTTTCTCTCTGCATGGTTAACTGAAGCCTATGCAATAACTATCCAGCAAATAAACTGATCACAGATAGCCCAGGCTTACCGGATAAGGTCCAGCAGAGCATCAGCTGAGCTCATGATGGGCTTCCCGCTGTCCTCCGAATCCTCCTTCTGGGCAGCTCCACCCGGGTGGATGATGATGACCATGACGATGCCCACCACCACAGCCACAAAGGTCGTCCACAGATAATAAGAGATTGTCATGATGCCCAGTCGACTGGAGCACTTAGCATCCAGTGCCGCCAAACCAGACATCAAACTGAGGAAGAATATGTAAAACAATTCATAATAAATCAACTGAATGCACAGATGCTAAAATATCAAATCAAATCAAATAATTTAAGTCTAAAATAAAAAATATTAATTAAAACAAATCACAACATTGTTACCAGAGCTATCTCCAAAAGAGGTCAGTTATCTTCATTGTTCAATATCTAGCGTTAATTAATAACTAACACTAAATATATTGCAAAATGGTTAATTAATTAATTAATTTATGTTTTAAATACAAAGCTGAAATATATTTATGAACACAAACATTAAGAAGTCAGCCGGACGTTTAGTAAAATAATTTTTAAAAGACGTACAACCAAAAAGCAATGCAAATCATTGTTGAAATATTTAATGTTGAAAGGTTAAAATATTTGTTTTTGCATTATTTTTTTTCTATTTTGTATTTATTTATTGTTTGTTTGTTTACTTCAGTATCCTGTTACACCTTAATGACATCTTCAGAAACCTCACAGAACAGCTTGAATCTTCACTCTGAGGGGCTTAAACAGGGCTCAATCTTTCAGGTTTCGGGGAACATTACATTTGAAGTAGACCCAGAAAAGACACAATATATCATGTATCTCCCAATAGCTTAAAAACAAGCCACATGCTTTGATATGACTCGATGGTGCCATCACTGAACCTATCATAACAATGATTACACTATCCTCAGCAACTCAACAAAGATCTCTGATTTATAGAAAATAATAAGAATTATTTTTTTTTTGCCACCTTCAACAAACTTTCGCTCAGCTGTCAACAACATCACAGATGTTTGCTCTGTATTGACCTCAGATGCATCTTCGGTGCATCAGTTCATTCCATACCAGTCACATGACGGCAATTCAGAACAGAACAGAAAGAAATAAAGCTTTACAATGTAACTTTAGCTTTACAGAGTCTACTGTTCAGGTAGTTCCATAGCCATTATTACCCATTTGTTTACAGGGAATATTCCTCTATGCTGATCATACCACTTTATACCGATATCTGATCATACTACACATATTACTACAGGAACTGGGGTCCTAATCATGACAAGAAAAGCAAAGACAAGTAACAACTTTTGTTGGGTAATTTATCTGCAAAGCTTGGAAGCACTAAGAGGCCATGCATCATCATCATCATCATTATTATTAATCTTTTTTTCCTCATGATCTCAACAAAACAAAACTATGTTGTTTTGAAGGTTTCACTCAGGCATTCCCACAATACTAGAGCATATCCACACTCTTCAAAAACAGCACTGTAAACAGTGATAAGTTGACTTAACTTAAAAAAATTGAGGAAACCCGTTGCCTTAAATTTTTTAAGTAAATGATAATTAAAAAAAATAAGTTAAGTGAATTGTCAAGTTTTTTTTTTTTTAATTATTATTTACTTAATAATTTTAAGGCAATGGGTTTCCTCAATTTCTTTAAGTTAAGTCAACTTATCACTTTTTACAGTGAACTTGCAACCATAGACACTTGTATCGCATACATCCTAGTCCTTTGAACTGGAAGGCAATGAAATTGAGCAGATGTTCAGAGCAAGCTGTAGGCTCCTTCTGAGGTATCAGACACTGATTCAGAAGTGCTTTGTCACTGACATTCATAGAGCTATTTCAGTTTAAATGAGTCCCTGATAAAAGTATTTGGGAGGCTAATTTAAACAAGAGATCCTCCATTCCATTCAATACTCATTGCGATCATAATTCTGTTATTATGTTGAGATATCGATTCCTCCGTTCTATTTTCAATTTGCTCCTCCATCATTGCATCCATTGATGGAAGAGCAATTAACCTGTCAAGGTCCCTAGATCTGAATTCATTATTTCAAATAAGCAATTCTCCATTGTTTAGAGGATTTGGAAAGCTGCACGCGGTGTACAAAAACTGTAAGACACAAACGCCAAAATGATGGCTGCTGCACACAGAGACATCATATGAGACATCCTTTGCTGGAGAGTAACTAGCCAAAAGCAGCAATGCTATAACTACATCAGTCAGTAGTGTAATTTAATATATAAAATAAATGGCAAAAAATTGGCTTACATTATAGTTTAGATTACCAAGACAAATTTTTATCTTCACAATGTGCACTGATGAATCATTTGTAATAAGAACAGGAACATGCAAGTTAAGCTCATTCAGCAGCATTTGTGGCATTATGTTGTTCATGAGGAACAGGGCCAATTTTTGGAGAATTTAAAATAAATATGAAGCTCATAATTTTATAAAAGCATTGATATTAATTCTTCTCTTCAAACTTTTATTATTTTATCAGTGAAATAGTTTTTGGATTTTAGGTGTTACGTTGTCATGATGATGAAGTTATAAAAATGCAGAAAAGGTTTGTGATTGATTTGTTTCGCTACTTTTTCGTACTTTAATGTTGACATTCACTTCCACTGAAAGAAGTCAAAATAACTGTTGCGGTAAGCAAAATTATTGCTGTCAACTGAACATTACTTGCACTGCAAAAAAGTTTTTTTTTTTTTTTTTTGTCTTGGTTTCCAGTACAATTATCTAAACATTCTTAAATCAAGATACATATACTTGAGAAACAAAATGACGATATTAAAGATATTATGAAGATATTAAATCTTGTTTTATGAAAAATGTATTTAAAAATGTTCTTTTTTTTTTTTTGCTTAAAAGAAGAAAAATGTCTGCCAGTAAACAAAAACTCACTTAATTTTGATATATTCTGATACAAAACAAAATTGAATACCTTATGTCATTATGCTTCTCAAGTACATGTATCTTGATTTAGGAATGTTTAGATATTTGTAATAAAAACGAGACAACAATAAGAACATTTGTATTTTTACATTTTTTTGCAGTGGGGTGACGTTTGCAGTGAATATCCCTTTAGGAAAGTAAACTGTTCATTTTGATTTCATGCCACCTCTAATGACTTGAGTTTATTTAATTGACTTTATTGACTCTATAGTGCAGTGTCTAATAATCCATACTTGTGTTCTTTCGTAGTGCACTTGACTGCTGGTTGTGCGCGAGCAGGTGCTCGTATATGTTAATAGTGAACGTACATGTGTGTTAAGCCCCTTGCTGTCTGACCCTGCATGTGTTTCTGCTACAGGCGGCCAGCAGGACTTCCAAACCATCTGGAGCTTTCTGTGAAGCACCTCTGTTTGACAAGAGCATTACCCTAATCCTGCCTGGAGATGGGAAAGGTAGATAAAGGCTCTGCGCCTGGGCCTTTACCCCACACAGGTCACATGGGTGTCATATTTCTGAGGTGGGATGAAGCAAAACACCTGCATACACTACATAGCAGAAACACACACAAATCCAAATGTCTGAATTCATCAACACATGTCCAGAACACATTTCAGCCAAAATAATAAAGGAAAACATAAAAGAAATAAAGTGTCTTGTAATTTAAAATTTAAATTATTTTTTTTTTTGCATTGTGACATTATTTACACTACACTTTTGTTTTTTATTTATTTGATTTAATTAAATTAATCAATTGAATAATATATATTATATATATATATTATATATATTAAATATTATAACAATGATTTAATTTATATCAACATACACTACATATTCACAGTATAGCAAATACCTTTTAGTTCAAACCTTTTTACTTTACAATCATGAAAAAACAAACAAAAAACAAAAACAAACAAACATTGGTCCTAAATTTAATTTTCTATAAGCAAAACATGTATTTTTTGGTGAGTTATGGCATGGACATGTTTTTGATCTTGGTTTTGTGAGATTCTTATGTAATTCTTATGAAATTAAAATGTAACAACAATTAAATATTACCATTTAGTCGTGTATAGAACAATTTTAGTTCTAATTTTGAAAGTTATCAACAGTAAAAAAGTAAAACAAAACAAAACAGATAGTAGACTACATAGGATGATAAATCATATAAATTAATATAAATTAATTAAAGGAATTACTGTACATATTGTTAAGTCTAAAAATGTTTACTAACGCATAAAAACTTAGACTTTAGACTTTAATGCTCCTTGGCTGAAGTTATAAATGTGCAAAAAATATAAGGTCACACTTTAGTTTATGGACCTTTTCTCACTATATTAACTAACTATTAACTATGACTTTTGCCTCAATAAACCCTTAATTTGCTGATTATTAATAGTAAGGTAGTTGTTAAGTATGGGTATATAGGATTAAGGGATATAAAATATGGTCATGCAGAATAAGACATTAATATGTGCTTTATAAGTACTAATAAACAGCCAATATGCATGCTAATAAGCAACTATAGTGTGCTAATAATAGTGAGAAGTGGTACCTAACTAATGTGTTACCAAAAAGTTATGGCATTTAACCTTAAAACCATTCAAAAATCTGGAACATGGTTTTAAAAACTAAAAACAGCAAACATAAAGAAAGCTCTATGTCTGCTCATTTCAGAAAACCTCCACACACCATAAAGAGAATGTATTTTTTTTTTAAAAAAAGAACAATCTCGTAGAGCTCATCAATCTGCCACCATATGAGATGCAGTTGAGCTGAAATAAAAAAAGACGTGCCTTAATCTTCCAAAAGGTCGATTGATTTTCTCCATGTAAATGCAATCATTACGCAATGACAACCGCAGCGCCCAACATTAAAAATTAAAGCAGACTCTTTAACATATGAGAGGATTATGTGTCCTGCATCATGCCCTGTACAGATCGATGTATTAAAATGTAAGCGCAGAATGACAGGAAATGGAGATTTGGACTTGATTGGGGCTCAGAGAGTGCCATGTTATCAAAGGCAGTACATCTAAAGCATCTATCATGTAATGGTATTTGCCTATAGACCGATGAGTTTATAAAAAAAAACGATGGTTGCCAGATCTTTAACAGGAAATATATGGTAGCAACATTTATAAACTTGCATTAACTGATACAATGTCATTATAAGAATGTACTGAAGTTCTAAATTCTGTTATAATACACTGAGAACCACCAAAAAACACAAGTGGCTTTGAGAAAGTCTCCTGATGAATCGAAGCTCATCACAAGTAGCTTTTCCACAAGCTCAGGTAAATACTAATATATATGTAGAGTGTCATACACAAATACAAAACACCATCATGGTAACACGCATGACACTAACATAATGCAATAAACATTACATAAACAACATGATATGTTACATAAAACCTGTACTTGTATGTACATAAATGAAAACAAAGCATTAAAGGAAACAGTTATTTCAATGAATAATCATCAAATGTGAAGTGTCACTAAGCTAAAATATATTTATATGAATATATTTTATAACAATCTATTGTTGTCCATTTTTGGTATATTTTTGAAAAGGTATTTTAGAAATATAGATGTATTTTTCAAGCATTAAAAAATATTTTGCCCTCCTGTTTTCAATTCAAGAAAATACATTCATATTTCACATTTGAAGAAATACTTCATTTGGACATGTAACACATTTAATTAAAAAAAAAATTAATAAATCTAGTTTGCATTTAGACTGAATGTAGGCTACTGCAAGATTGGAAATCTGAATTACATTTTGAAATATATTTTGGTATATGAAATACACTGACAAATATTGAAATATAATTTCAATTTCAAAAACACTTTTTAATTTAACTTCATTGTTTACAACATATATTTAAAAAAATTCTGTCCAAAATGCTGCATGGGTTTCCACTACCAAATACGATTTTTTTTTTTTTTACAGTATTTTACTGTAAAATTACATGAAATGTCCTGTTGAATTTATTACAGTTTTTCACTCTATAGTAAGGGAACCATTGGCTAATTTACAGGTTTTTCCTGTAGCATTTTTATTTTTTTTTACAGTTTCTTTTACTGTTAAAATGATGTTAATTTCTAAACTACATTCAGAATAAAGTGCATGCCATAATCTCATGGAATTCCCTATTGGTGACCTTTTAAAATGGTTCTGCGTGTCTGCGCGGCCATTGATTAAAGATCAGCATCATACTGAAATGCACACAGGGATAAGAAAGTGTCTTTGATTGTGGCTGGTGCGTTCATCAGATAATCTGGTTTCCGCTCTTGCTGGTAGGCAGATGGCGTTGAAACGAGGACAGAACTCAAAGACCCTGCTTTTGCCCCTAAGCCTTGGCATACCATTTGATTAATATGACAT
Source organism: Acrossocheilus fasciatus (assembly GCA_036784905.1). NCBI lineage: Eukaryota > Metazoa > Chordata > Actinopteri > Cypriniformes > Cyprinidae > Acrossocheilus > Acrossocheilus fasciatus. Next base: position 5,913,031 of record CM071939.1, on the reverse strand, counting down.
TTTTATTCATTTTAAACCAGGCAAGGCATTGACAGATCATTGAGCATCTTCTGTCTCCGACCCTGATGAGGAAGGTTCTCATAACCCAAATGTTCCTCTTGATAAGAGAGCCAGTGCTTTTACAACTGTGCTATTCTGACTTCCTAATTCAGTTTGCCTCTTACTACTACGCTCTCAGAAATAAAGGTACAAAAGCTGTACAAAATGGACCCTTTACGTACAAACATGTACCTTTTGAAAAGGTACCGCCCCAGTGACAGCTTTTGTACCTTTATTTCTGAGCGTGTACAGTACAAGCACTAACATTTAGGTCAACATAAACCTGTCTGCTATATATAGTCTCTGGTCTGGACGTTGTATTTAGAAGCACTACTTTGGTGTCTGATAGGAGATGTCTTGGCTACTGTGCACATGCAGTTGGACCTTAGCTTCCTCAGATTAGCGGTAATTAACAACCCTGACCCCGCGTAATGACTCCCTAGTGCGTGTGTTTATGTTCGCTGGGCATCTGGAACACTGGCCCAGATGGAAATGTGTGTGTGTGTGTGTGTGTGTGTGTGTGTGGAGTGAGAATCAACTTCCTTTTAAGACTTTGTTGCACCAAAGGAGGCAAGTACATCCAGCATGGGATCATTTGGTTTGGATAGTTTTCTTTTTTCTCTCTTTGTGGTTGCAAGTCATAGATATTGCACAAACAGCATGGCTGTTAAATCCTTAACCAATACTGGTAGTTCACACAATTTCATGCTTTAGAAGGCTACTTCACAAAATAAAATGAATATTCTGTCATCATTTACTCATTCTTGTGTTGTTTTAAAACCACATGACTTCCTTCTGTTGAACACAACAGATTTTTTATTTATTTATTTTTTGCAAAATGTCTGAACTGCTGTTTTCCATGCCCCAATGCATTTCCCATTTCCAGTGAAAATGATTAGAGGTACAAACAAGTGTTAAAAAGCCATAAAAGTAGTATTTATGACTAAAAAGTCCACTCTATGAAGCCATGTGATAGCTTTGTTTGAGGAACATACATTTCAGTTGTTATTCACTGAAAAACTTCCTTTCTGCTGTATCAAATATTTCAGAATGTTTAGAATAATATTTATAATATATCAAATATTTAAAAAGCAGTGGTGACATCTAGAGGTGCCATGTTTGAAAAGATAATCATTTTAATTTTGCTCTCTTATTTATCTTAATATATCATATGGACTCAGAAGACTTATATATAGTGCACTTTATAGTACTTTGTGTCATTTTTGGAGAATGCCACTATAAATCACCAAATTTGAAAAAAATCATGGGTTCATGATAAAATGTGAATGCAATGTACTGTGTGTCAGTTTGGATAAGCATCTGCCAATTGTAAAATACATATAGATTGTGATGTGGTATTTTTTTATACAAATGCATATTGATCATACGTGTTAGTAAAGATTGCTAATGATTTAATTTAGCGGTGCTCTAATTAACAACAAAGTTGTATGTGACATTCATTGTAATGGATTTGTTGTAACTCTATTAAAATTATATTTGTTAAATTGATCATGTTCTACAATTGCAAGTGCCTGATTAAGCATATTAAATGTTAAAAACATTGGTTTTCAAATATAATGTTAAATGCCTATAATTGCCCATTTTATCCTTAGAAATATTCTTTTTAATATACAAACAGTATGCACCTATTGGTATCATAATTGGCAATATTGGCTTTGATAGTACAACCCCAATTCCAGAGAAGTTGGGACATTTTGTGAGATGCCAAAATGTGTTGCAGCCATCAAAATCAAAATTTGTTCATATTTACAGAATACATTTATGTTGGTCAGTAAAAACTTTGGAAATCTTTTCTTTGTACTTTTGTCAGTTAAATAAAAGTTAAAGAGAATGAACAAATCACAGATTCTGGATTTTATTGCATTTACCAAACGTCTCAACTTTTCTGGAATTGGGGTTGTATCAGAAGACTTAAATATAGTGCACAAGTCACTACATGGTGCTTTTTGTCATTTTTGGAGATTGCCAATATAAATCACCATGCATTTTCAATCATGTATGGGAAATATTTTGTGTTCCACAGAAGAAAGAAAGTAATATGATTGACAGCATTTCTGTAGCCAACCAAGGTCATGGGTTCAAGGAATGCATGGACTGATAAAATGTGAATGCAATGTACTGTGTGTGTGTGTGTCACTTTGGATAAGCATCTTGCACATGTAAATGCATATAGATTGTGATTTTGGTATTTTTATACTAATGCATATTGATCCTCAAATAAAAATTAGTGTTAGTAAAGATGGCTAGTGATTTAATTCAGCTTCAAAATTAATATGTAGCCTACCAGGTGCTCTAATTAGCAACAAAACTGTATGTGACATTGATTGTGAATCTAGTAAAATTTATATTTGGTAAATTGATCATGTTCCACAATTGCAAGTGCCTTTTTAAGCATATTAAATGTTACAAATTGTGGCTTTCAAATATAATGTTAAAATCACTATAATTGCCCGTTTTATCCTTTGAAATATTCTTTTTAATATATGTACCTGTATTGGTATCATTTTTGGCAATATTGCCTTCGATAGTACTTGGAAATGCAATAAGTAAGTAAATGATGACAAAAGTTATAGACCAACTGTGCAATCATAACTCATAAACTGTGTAATAACTGATGGAAAATATAGTGACAAACTTCAACTCAATAAAATACTGATTATCAACTGATTGTCACATTTGTCTTTTTAGTTATTACCAGAGTCTGACCAAGTTCATGCCTTATTTTTATTTATTTGTTTATTTCATTTTTACTATGGATGATTGATGCAGTTAAGCAGTCACTCATCTCAGCATCAACCTAGTTGTACTGTACATACTTCCACAAGTTATAGATCTTATAAACTCTATTTCTTAACACAAACTCAATGATATTTACACTTTATAACAGAATGCATACTGTACAGTCGTTTGTATGTCTATTTTTAGGCTATCATGTTTAATATTGTTTTACCAGATTCATTGACGTTAACAGTTAAGTTATTCATAATACAATTCGTGCAAACAGGGACCTCAAGTAGGAGTAAATTTAGTCCTCTCTTACCTGGAAACTACTAGAGGCAGGATGAGCATCTTCAACATCCGCATCAGCAACTCCCCTGGGAACTGGAAGTACTTCACCTCCTTCAGGAGAAACAGAACCACACAAAATTCATCTATCATAGAGTCAAAGTTTACATTTGTACGTGTTTTGTCTGGACAATTTACGCCTTCAAAAGATTTGAAGCCATTCCAGCGCAAGAAGAGGCGAAAGAGATACTCGCGTCTTTATTTCTGCGCGCGCACACACACACACACACACACACACACACACACACAGACAGACAGAGACACTTTTCAGACATCGCGCGAACACAGTGTTGATTCGTCTTTCGCATCTCCTTGAGCTTGAACAGACACACACACATAAACTTATGTCAAAATACCCAATCATTCTTGTAACACATAAATAGAGAAAGAATCATTATACTGGATCCGTGCATAATGTCTTAAAGGGACAGCAGCCTAAATACATCCTGCTGTCTTTCATTAATGCTAATCAAACAACAAAACAAATCTTTAACCAAGATTAATCTAGATTTAATTTATACAGTGAAACTGTTATTTTACACTTAATTATTACATTTCTGTACCTGAATAGTACTGTTAAACTTTATTTTATTTGTAACTTTGTTATATTGAATTTATCGATGCTTGTATTATTATTTTTTAACAGATTATTTCACTTTTTACTGACTGTTCACTTTATCATGTTTGAACATTCTTTTTTTAGTTTTTTTAGTTTTTTTTTTTTTTTTTTTTTTGCTGTGGTATTGAAGAAGTACTTAAAGTGTGCTTTAATAAATGGAAAGAAAAAGTTACATTGATATAGTTTTTGTTTATCATACAAATGTCTCTTTTAAACAACTTTCTGTGGATGGTACAGTAATTTAACTGTACTGTGCCAAGTTAACTGTGCCACACAAATAATTTTGTGGATAAGTCACAATCTATAATATGCTTAATTTACATTAAAAAAACAGGTGTTTTGTGTTGAACAGAATGACAGAATGACTTTTGATATTACAGTCCTTTTACTTTCATCATTAGTTCATGAAAATACAGTTCTATCATAATCCAAATTGTCCAATATCATTATCGTGCTTCTTCAAGTTCAAGATAGTAAAGTACTGCAGCCCAAGAAAGTTGCTGAAGAAGAGCCGTTAAGCAAGAGAAAGACTTATTATAGAGCATATTGTGCTTGAAGGAGCTGAGAGTCATGATGCTGGTGTTAAAGCGCTTACAGGCCTGCATTAAGGAGGGGCAGGGACATGAAGCTGAGATCAGGGCCGTTGTCCAAGCAGCATCATGATCGATGCTGACAAATGACTGTGCATCTCTGGCGCTCCTGTGCTACGTGCTAATGCTAACATAAAAACAGCTGCCACCGAGCCCTTACATGTGCCACTGGCATCCCTGACTTGGGCCATGTAAAGTCTGTAAAGCTGCCATGTGGCGTAATCTAAACAGACAGGGATGCCACAGCTTATTGCTAAAAATAATAACTGTTGGAAAATATAGTGACTATAATAACCAACTTTAAAACATGTGCTAAATCCAAATGTATTCGTTTTTATCAAATATATTTATGGTTTGGTTCAGACTTTACATTTTGATTTAATATTAATAAAAAATATTTATTTTCCCAAATATTAAACCATTAGCTACAATATTAAAGTGGAATTTTCACTCAACTCAAAAAGTCAACGTTTTATTTAGTTTGTGAACTATATATAAAGACAACTTTCAAAGACTTTTGGAAGGCCTTTTTAAAATTTTCGTCATACTTTCTGTTAAGTACTTAAAAAAAGACAAATAGACACCAAAATCCAAGACTCCATCTTCACCTGTTTTTAAACAAGGTTTGTTCATTAACCTAATGACAGGACTACCGAGAATTGTTCAGCTCAAGATGGATGAGAAGATGTGATGAGATTTTCAACTTCAGATCCTAACTGCAATAGTGCTTCAACGCTTCAGATGATTGACTGATAATCCCTCTGGGCCACTTGATGCCTGCTTTACTCATGTCATAATGACAGAGAGTTTTGATGGAGAGCACATCTCACTTAATCAAAGAAACACCTAGTGAACAGACTCGGTACTGCAGACCAATGTATAGTTATCTGATATTTTATGTGCTGTAAAAAAAAAAAAAAAAAAAAAAAAAAAAAAATATATATATATATATATATATATATATATATATATATATATATATATATTATATAAAAAATAAATGTAAATGTGTAAATAAATAATTACATATTTTATTTAATTATTTGTAAATTTAACTGGAAATTTCAAAGTGAAAATTGTTTCAAAATAAATTCTACACCATTTGTTTTTCTGTGTACCGTTTTGATTTGATCAATAACAAATAAGAATGTCCATTGCAAAGCAAAGGAAAATCTTTTATTAATCTAGTCTAAAACACTTTTTCCACTTTGCATTCACATTGGTTTCATTTGGTTTTGAAAAACTTTTATACCATTTTAAACAAACAAACAAAAAAAAAACCATTACAATGTCATTCGGTGTAACCATCAAGTAAACAAACATTTTCATATCTGAATTCATTTGAGTGTAAAAGTGAGTTATTAATTCACAAATATCACTACATTGTGGGGTGCTGCACGGTTGCACCACATGACATTTTACCATCTGAACTAACCTTGCCTTGTCATAAAAAGTACACATTTTCTGATAGTTGAAGAGACTTACAGATGACACACAGTCATGAAATCATTTCGTATCTTGTTTTTTTGGTTACACCACATGACTTTGATTTGGTGGACAAAAGTTTTACAATTTTAGGCGGTAGCTGTCACTTCAGCTATACAATTAATATTTGCCATTAACTAATGTCAGATGACAGGAAAGTTGAGACATTGCAGGAAAGATGGAAACACTGACTGTTATTGGTTCAGGAGGTGCGGGAAACCAAAACTAACCTGCTCAGAGAGGTGTTTGGAGCGCAGAAAGAAGCCCAGCAGGCATCCGATAACCACGGCCAACACTGACAAGATGAGGAGGCCATTCTGTTGGCACACATTTTTAATGCGGCTCCACACCGCACCCAGAGCCATGGTGACACGTCCACGTTGACTATCCACTCAATCAGCCATACAAACACCCTGACCCGAGCACACGAACGTCCCAAGGGGGCAAAAAGAAACAGACATGCAGAGAACAAAGGAGTAAATTAGGAAGGTAGTAATGGTGGTAATGAAGATCCCTCCAAGAAAAAGCACTTGTCAATCCACCGTTGGTCACTACTAAAGCCCATAACCTTTTCCTGTCACTAACACACTAGCCTCCTCTCTCTCTCGGTCTCTCTTCATTCTGCCCCATCACGCCCCCTTACCCTGTACTTCAGCCTGGCCAATAGGGGGCTCTGGGACAGCTGGCGGTATTGTCCCAGAGGTTAATACCAGCGATCCTATTAGAGCCGCACTGCATTAAGCCGATCTGAAGATGGATTAAAGATCTCTGAACAATTGGAAAGGGGATTGTTTCATGTATGTGTGAAGGAAGAAAAAATAAAACAGGGCAAAAACATAAAAAATGAAGCAAGTAACATGACTTAGTGTAGATGTTACACAGCAGGGGGTTTAGACAGAGTTGGCCAATGTGGACACGGGTTGCTGTGGCTCTGTCAGTGGTTACAAGTGTTTGACAGCGACATTTTGCACCCTCCAGTGGATGATGGGAAACAGTATCTTAGTCCATATATTAACTCAGTCTGCACAAGTTCAAGACAGGACATGCAGGCTGTGCCAATCACAACATGCTGGGATCATTTATAATGATAATTTCACATGATGTTGATTCAGGCAAAACGTTAAAAGTAAACGTTGCCTCAAAGTAATAAACTGCACACCTATGGGTATTAAAAGATTATACAAAATTGCACAAAATAAATAAATGAATAAAATAAAATAAAATAAAATAAAAAAGAGAAATAAATAATATTTTTGTGATATTTTTGCACTGTGACATTATATTATTATACCAATTTTACATTTAAAAAAATATATAAAAAATAAAATTGTAATAATAATTTCATGTTTTTACTTAGTATTAAATAACTGCAGCAAGAGACTTTATTTGTCAAAATCACTTGTCACATGTCAACACAGTAACACTAACATAATCAAAGATGAATGGAAAGCCCCATTAAATCCTAAAGAAGATGAAATCCATCCTCCGCTTCTTCATTATGCAATATATTTATGTATTTTGATATCGTGATACTACTGAATCCTAACTGGTTTGAACTGTTGCATCTGATTGGTTGCATCATGCACACGTAAAGGAGGTTTATTTTCCTCGTGCGGTCACATTTACAGTTGTTCATTTCGATACGGGCAGATTTCGCAACGAGTTCAAGTTGGTAACGCAGATTCGCCTCATTGAACAAAATAAATTTGCTTGATTCGAAAGTGAACTCTGTATGAGCTGGTTTTCATATCGCTACACTATTGAAAATAGACAAAAGACATTTTCTGACCACGCAATTTGCCGAAATTTCGCTAAAATGACCACACCTTCAATTCCTTTTTATGCAGAAATAAGTTATGTTACTAGCCTATCTCTAAGTTCATGCATGGCACTGATTTAAATAAAGAGGGCATCGTAGGCTTTTAGGAGATAGCTACCAAATGGTTTAGGGTAAATAAAGAAATTCATAATCAGCAGGCTATATGATAGGCTATAGCTTCATAATAACAATTTTAAAAAAGAAAAATGATGTTAATTGTTCATATATCCTAATTTTGGTAATACGTGCCTCATGCTGTAATGGTCTAAAATATAAATTATCGGTTTGTGTCTTAGGAGTAGCTATCAAAAAATTCCCACTAAAGCATTTCCCATATTTGTAATGGTCACACTTTTCTCACCCTCTTCATCCCTGTGTTTTTTTCCTCACACACTGTGGTTCAGCGTGTGTTATTGCAGGCTCTGTATCAGTCTTCTCTTACCAGCCTTGGATTACTAAGAAACTGCAGCATCTTCCTGCTACAAATGTGAAGTTTTGTCTTTCATGCTTAACAACATGGAAACAAAGTCCAGGAATTTCTACGAGGATTGTTAGTTTTGCTTTGTTATTGAAGTAATACGTCGCATTTGACAGTTTTGTGTCCCGGCATCATGAGCTCGATATGTACGAGTTACAGAAGCGGAGAAAGGGGTTTTGTGAAGGGCTTCTCCTGTCCCACAGCGGACAGTAACGCTCGAGCGGTGTTCTGCTGTGGATTTAATGATATGAAGTACTGCTGTGATGATCCCAACAGCTTTTTCCCTTATGAATATGGATATATGTGGTGGCTCAGGTAAATTTCGACATTTTGACAAATTTGCTTTTTCTGAAGCAAGTAGTTAAAAAAGTCCATTCATAAATGGCTATATAAGACAGTACAGCAGTTAATGATTTTACACTGCTTAATCAGCTTGCAATACACAATACTGAACTAGTCTATTTAATATTTAGGCTGGTGTATAAAGAGAAAATCTCTTGATTTGTTAAACACCCCGAATCAATTTAATAATACAAATACAAAACAGTATTCAAAGATTTCTTATGGTGCTGCTTCAATTACATAATATCTTATGAAGACGATGCATTTTATTATTATACATGTAATATATCATATTATTGCTGCATTTACAGTAGAACACATAATGATTTTTTTTTTTTTTTTGGTTCAGGGGATTCGAACCTGCAACAAACTCATGGATTTTTATAATATGACTGAAATTTTGTTAAGATCAGACAAAATTTGTTGGAGAATAATTATTAAAATCACATCTAGAAGTTCTGCAGTAGCACGTCTCTTTTGAGATCAGTTGTCTAAAACAGTGGATTTAGTTACAAATGTGAGAAATGTAACCACAGTGTCATATTTTTCAATCTAATATTAATATATTAGAAAAGTGATGTCTATTGGAATAAACTCTGGATCAATTAATTAACTGACTCAACGATATTTAGGCTTAAATCTAAGATTTTTCATTTTTGAATTTGATGTTTTTGCATGATTTTGGATTACACCGTTTTAACATAAACTTGCTGGGTTACACATATTTCTAAGGTGTCATTGTTACAGTGTAATTATATATTTAAGTACTGAGTAATATTAATTAACTACATGTACTTACTACACTGTAAAAAGTGATAAGTTGACTTAACTTGAAAAAATTGAGGAAACCCGTTGCCTTAAAATGATTAAGTAAATAATTTTTTTTTTAAAGTTAAGTGAACTTGACAATTCACTTAACTTATTTTTTTAAATGATCATTTACTTAAAAATCTTAAGGCAACAGGTTTCCTCAATTTTTTTTAAGTTAAGTTAACTTATCAATATTTACAGTGTATGTGCTTAGGGTTAGGTTTAGGGTTTGGCTTAGAGTTACTTGCATGTAATTATGAATAATTTGGCATAATTGTTTTTATAATAGTAAGTGTAAAGTGTGTAAGGAGGATACCTTAAAATAACCACTTACTGCTTGCTATTACTTGCTGTAAAGCATATTTTTCAGTCATACATGAAAGAAAATGTAAGAAAAGGCAAATTTATGCACTCAAAATATCAAGGAAAACAACATTATAAAACATTATAAAATTGTGCAGTTTTTAAATTTTAAAACATGACACAGCCCATAGGGAGAAGAGCCGCTAAAAGGTTGTAAAGTCCCATTTCCATTGTAACACAGTGTCCAATTTCAAAGCAATTTTCACAGGTGAATAATAACCAATTCATGTCTATTATACTTAAATATTTGATAGAGAGAAAGCAATAAATGTAGAGTGTGCCAAGCGTCCTGCTATGCTCTCATCAGTGGTTTGTCAATTGTCTCTTCAGTTTTGGAGCTCTGGTTGGTCTCTCCATTGCAGCTGTGGTCCTGTTAGTCTTCGTCATCACCGTGTGTGTTCTCTGCTACCTCTTCATCGTCACCAAACCCAGTCGCAGGGACAATGGCCTCAACCTTAGTGTGCCAGGTCAGAACATCCATATCCACAGAGCAATAATGAATGAAACAGGAACAATGGCATTAATGTCACACACCGGGCCATAATGGATCTATGAATGGCAAAATCACTAAAAAGGATGTAGTGACACATGCTGGATGTTAGATTATACACGATCTTCCTCCATCTCAATGTACTACCGAATCAGTGTAGGTGGATGTCCTTTACAGATATGTGATGAAGCTGTTATTGCAGTCATGAAATTGTATTTCTATTAAAGGAATATTCAGGGTATAGAGGCTTTCTAAGTAATCTAGCCAGCTCTGCCCATCATTTTATACAGTAAAAACTCTTAAAAACACTTCTTATTGTATTGTGTTTGCACTGTAAAACAGTGTAACTCACCATTTTATGGTTTTAGGGTTTATGTCATTTAATTGGCATGCCAATTAAACATTGAACATTTGGATAAAACATTAGACAGAAAAAGGTAAGTGTCTTTGACACACTAAAATTTATTTAATGCATATTATGTTTTGTGGCTATACTATTCACTTCCATTGATTACACCAACACGGTCTCACTCACAACTCATATATTGACGCTTGGGCAGGACCCCTTGGCGTCGCTTTTTGACGCTCAAGGCACCCCTTTAGCGTACTTTTTCGACGCACAGGGTTTAATGGTTTTCATGCATTTGTATTAAATTTTATATAAATTTATACTTTCACGTGAGCACGTAACCTCACCCCTACCCTAAACCTACCCATTTCTGAACAATATAAAACATGTAACAGGCAAATAAAAGTACAGTCACAGGTATTTATTGCAAAAACCAACCATAAACCAGCAGTATAAAAGCATTACAAACATGTCGTGTTGCATTCCAGGTCTTCTGAAGCCATACGATATCTTTATGCGAAGAAGAGAGTAAAACGTAAGGTTTTAATCGCTGAAAATGATCCCGCTCCGTTAACACGCTCACATCTCATTCAAAAAGATACTCCCGTAGCATTATGCAATCAGTCACGAGACACACAAGAGCCAATTGCTAACTTAAGACTTCTTCTGATGGCTCTTTTTGAATTCGCACACAGAGACGGCGCACAGGAAGAGCTTTACGGCGGACGGAGACGATGATCGCGTCTATTCCTCTCACAAATCAATCGTTTTGCCTCGAAAGACTTGGAATATATATATATATATATTTTAAATAAATTACGACGGTAGTTGTATCTGCCTGTTATATCTTGTGTTTTATTGACAAATAAGGTTTAGGGGCAGGGGTTGGGTAATGTGCTTATAAATGTGTAAATAATGTAATATAAATAAAACTGTTGTGACACACCCCAACATATATGCAATAATGGCAATATTATTGCCCAATATATAATTTAATCATGATGATAAGCCTTTTGCATCAGCATATTAACGCTAAGGGTTTCTTACTTAAAGCAATAGAGGACCCTGCACGTCAAAAAGCGATGCTAAAGGGTCCTGACCAAGCGTCAGTATGTGACGAGTTGGGAGTGAGACTGTGTTGGTAATAGCACTGTAATACAAGGCTCTGACCTTAAAATGTTTACTCTACAGACATTAATAATCTTTACTATCCTTTTAGGATCTGACTCAGCATCTGAGCCCAGCCTTTCTACTGGACCTCAGGGTCCCAAACATTTCCTCAACCGCAAACTGGAGTGTGAAAACCGTCCCGCTGACCCTGAGAGGCTCTTTCAGCGCTGCTTTGCCGCAGCTGTTACAAGAGTCAATGTGGACGGACCCACATAAAGAGACCTTCACATTCCGTTCGCAGCTATTGCTTAGGAAATAGTGCAGAGGTTTATGCTTTCGATTGAGTTTTCAGCGGTGAAATGGTTTTCTGCTGTTTGTGTGCTTTTATTCATTAGTCACTTTGTATTTTCCTCAAGCTGTGTTGTTTCAAGATCAAACAAAGTTTGATTCCTCAGGATATACTCTTTACATTTGCTATTTAGTAACACATTGAGTAATGATTGTCTGTCATAATGTAACTGTTTGTGTTTGTTATTGTGCACCTCAGTGTAAAAAGTGGTTATAGATCCTAATTAGCAGTACTGTTGCGTGCAGTTCTGTGCAACAGTATTTCTGAATTAGCAAAGCTGCAGAAATGCCAGACAATCGGCATAAATGTTAAGATAATAGATATAAATATTTTTTGACTTCACTTGCTGGGAGTCATCATGGATATATGCATTGCATAGCTATATAATATCATACAAAGAGAAAAAAAAGTACTTAGCTTTTCTGGCATTTATTTATTTGACATCTTATTTTTTTTTTATGTCACCAACTCAATTAAACAAAAACTAATTTGTGTACATTGTATTTAAACATGAAAGTAAAATGAATGCACAGAAAATTTACATTTAGCCTTGTTTCTCTACTTTTTGGTACAATGCATTTATGTTGATTTTTTTTTTTTTTTTTGAGGTATGATATTACTGAAATAGCACAATTCTGATAATTGTGTCCTGACCTCATCTCTCCTATAATAGTTCTCTGAATTCAATTCATCATTCATACTGATACACAAAGTGAACAATCCTGAAAGAAGAATAGGTCACACTTTAGTTTGGGGACCAATTCTCACTATTAACTAACTATTAACTATGAGTTTTGACTCAATAAACTTCTAATTTGCTGCGTAATAGTAAGGATGTTAGGTTTAGGTATGGGGGATGATTAAGGGATCTAAAATATTGTCATGCAGAATAAGGAATTAATATGTACTTTATGAATACTAATAAACAGCCAATATCATTCAGTAATTAATTAAATGATTTTATAAATTCGGCCTTAATTTAAAATATAAACTGTGTTCATATCTGGGAATTTTGGGCATTTTTTAGCTTCTTATTTGTCATTGACCTAGCTGTGCCTTTGCCTAGTTCAGCTGTGAAACTGACCGGTCATTTTGACAATTTGGCTCCTGGCAAGTGCTTATGAGCCAACAGCAAAATCTGACAGTTCGCCACTTTTCTGCCTTTTCCTTTCAGTTATGTTTGTGTTATGTAAGGTAGAAAAACATTTAAAGGTACCCATTAGCACCAGTATGGATTTTATTATTTATCTATTTATTATTTTGCTAATATAGAATGTAATTAGCAAGTCCTGTTTAATCCAAACCAACATTAAGCACACTAATTGCAGCCTGGATTTACAAACAGTTCACACAGTAGTTCAACTCTATGAGAAAAGTCATATAGTGACAATTTAAAAAAAAAAAAAAAAAAGGTTTTTGGCAGAAAGCACATATACATAATGGCTGTTATTTTATTTTTAATTGTTGTCACAAAACTGATTATGATAGAAAAATGCAATTGGCTATAAACAAATAAATTAGAATTTACTCAGATATCCACTCAAATAAGAAAAATAATTTTGTGAAATGTTTATACATCAATTTGGGGTCAGTAAGATTTATTTATTTTTTTGAAAGAATTTAACAATATTACTGTTTTTAGCCTTGGCGAGCATATATGATTTCTTTCAAAAACATTTTAGAAATTAACTCCATACTTTCAAACGGTAGTATATGATGTTATTTCTCTTTCCCCTCCTGGCTGTATTTGAGACAGCTCAGCAGAACCTCTGTGTGAATATTGACTTCTGCTGAGATATTCACACTGACAGGACTACAGACAGAATCTGTTACCAGCTACAGCTGATTAGGTCACTTGGCGTTTTTTGTAACACCTACACAGGCCCAAAGCTGCCCTGCACAGTCTTCAACAGCAAAAAGCTTGATAACATGAGGATAAAAATAGATTTCGGTGCAAACCGGGAAGTCACACATATCAGACAGACTGGTGAAGTAACTAGTCCCATTGGCACTCTCAATATCTGCTTCTGTGACAGCAGCTTCCAAACCATCTTACCAACGTATTTTTACAATTTTCTTCATACAAAACATTTTGCCCACTGCATGATCTACTTTTGTAAAATAAAGAAAAAAAGTGAATTACACATAGAACCATAACATTACACAATATGACTCATTTAAATTTTTTTCAAATTAACTCCAAATCTTCCGAAGCCATATGTGTCGTGCTAGAGTATAGGAGCAATGCAAAGCCCACGACGATGAAGATAGTTCAAACAGTCCTTTTAATAGTAATCCACAGGAGAACAGGTATTCCAACACATGACATGAACAAACAATACCCGACCCGCGACTTAAATAATGAGACTAATGAGGGGTAGACAGGCGAAGGAGATTAACAACTAAGGGAACACACGAGGAGCTAACTGAAACTAAACAGGGCAGGAGAGAAAGAACTGAATAAAACACAAGCATAACTGTGACAATATGACAGCTTTGTGTGAGTAAAATACTTAAAATTTCATTAAAATATTTTAATATAAGCCAAATCAAGTCACTGACAGCTTCATGCCATTTGACTGAACGTGCATATTCAAATCCCACACAGATTTTCAGTTTATATAGCGACTTAAATTTCAGTATATCCATAACTGACTACTTGTTTGCTTTCATTTTATCAAACGACATCCTGCCAACAAATCCTTTTGTGTATGGAAGAAACCGATGTGGGCTTTGAATGACACGAGGGTGAGTAAATAATGTCAGGATTGTCATTTTTTGGGGTTATAGCTATGCCTTCAAGATGCATTTTTCCTTTTAACGAATCAGGTTTGATATGAGAAGAAGAATATACAGCACATGAAACAGGTACATTTTTGTAAAAATGTTAGATCTGAGATTATACGTTTTTTTTTTTTTTAAAGAATGGAATTATTCTACGGTGGATGGACAACAACAGAATAATAATTGTGCATATTAACATGCTTAAAAGAAGCTCGTGTTTGTAACGGGGCCAATTACTGGTCAGACCAGCTTTTTAAAGATGACTGGCTGTCATGTACTCACATTAGTGTTTGATGCCTGAAAGCCTCCCACTACACTCTGGCCTTTCAGTGAATGCTTGATTCACACAGTCGGCTGTTGTGATGTGACCTCGTGGTTTCCAGATCATGGAATCAATTTTACTGAAGCAAGATGTGAGGGAAAGAGAAAAATCTGACAGTATAATGAATGAATTAAAACAGAAGAAAATGTCCTTTTTTCATTCTCACTAGAGCTGTGGTTACTGTTAAATAAAATATTGCACATTTAATATTATTATTATTGTTGTTATTAAGATTAAATAACTTCAATTCACCTTATTCAATTGACAATGTTTGATGAAAAGGCATTTAATAATGCATTCTTGAATGAATGACTGAAGTCCCATATTTGACACTATTATTCAATAATTAGATGTGCATCAATTAAAATAATTCAATTTGAATTCATACTGTTGCCATATTGAATTATATGTAAGTATTCAAATGCCTGTATGTCAGAGAATATATTTACCTTCCAATGGGACCCAAAACTGTTTGGTGACCCACATTCTTCAAAATATCTTCTTTTGTGTTCAGTAGAAGAAAGAAATTAGGACAGGTTTGGAATGACACGAGGGTGAATAAATGATGACAGAATATTCTTTTTTTTTTGTAACATGCAATTAAGCATCAGAAAGCATTACATTCAGTTTGCAGTGTATACATTTAAAGTATAGGCTTATTATTATCACAAAGGAAGGGAAGATGTTGCACAGGGTGAAAGAAAACAGTTCATAAACTGTATTTAAATGTCAAGTGCGGATCAGCTGATACCTGCCAAGACACAAGAAAATGAGTTAACAGGTAATAAAAATTACCCATTAACCCAGATGAAGAGCTACACCTCTTTCAACCTTTGCTCAAGATGCTTCCATTGTGATGCACTCCACACTGTAAACATGATAGTCGAAAATAATAAAAAACACTGAAATATTGGATTGTACCAAGCAACAGGTATGTATAAAAACATTACTGTTTATTTTACTGTTATTTCAGTGGGTTTTGACTACATGATAAAGCATTTCTCTTTTCAACTGATCGAATGAGAGTCATGTGACTGTTGCATTGCTTACATTGCTCACCACATCGTTGTATTTAAGCCTTAATACGACAGATATGTTAAGATGTCATATTTGTCTCAAAAGGACTGTTATTACTGTACTTCGACCATGCTGTTGCTCAACTGACCTATTTAAACAAAATGTATTGCTATGACTTTCATCATGTTAGTCCATTCCAGGAAAACTCTTTGCTTTTTAAGCAATATGACAGGACTGTGAATATGATTTACAGATAGAAACTACAAAAAATATCATAAATATATTCTCTCTTATAGACAGGCCATCATGGGAAACAGAGTTAATATGGTTCTGATCACATATTTGGTTATGGCAATGTCTGCACATGAATGTGTGACTGCTCAAGAAGACCAATCAACAGAATCTCCACTGACAAGCACTTCAGATGGACAAAACGGTTAGTGCATCGATTTAATGTCCATTAGGATATATGAAAAGTGTTTTGATAATTAAGTGAAAGCTGATGTGAACATTATCTAATTAATCACTTTATTCATATCAAACATAAATCATGCATTATTTTATTTAAATTCACAAATATGGATCCTGTCCATAGAGATTTGTTTTGAAAGTTGAATTGAATCTAGAACATTATTTTAAATATACTGAAACTGAACAAGCTCTAAAACAATAACAGATGGATAATCATTTCTCTATTCCAGTATATATTTTGGTTCTGTGTCATAGACACACAGGCTACTGCTTTTTTGTATTTTCATCAAAAAACAATAAGCATTATTAATTTACTATAATCAATTTTGCCATCCTCAGACTCATCAATCACTGAAGCCCACTCCGCCTGGCCCATTGTGCTCGGTGCTTTGACAGCGGTGCTTTCCATCGGCCTCCTGATAGCACTGGCCGTGAGGTACCGCTTCTTCCGATGGTGCCTGACCACAAACAGTCACGCTTTATTACTGGAGGGAGAAACGGCCAGTCAGTTCAGCCAAGCTGGAGGTCTGGAGAGAGAGATCCCGGTGCGTGGCATAAGGGGCAGAATGATCCGGAGTGGAGAAAGTTCAGATGATGATGATGATGGCTACATCGAGGACAACTACATCCAGGCAAACGAGAGAGTGAAAGCTGAGGAACAGGACATCCAGCAGGAAGATACTGAAGACAGTGATGATGAACTGATCATTCCAGACGCTGTATACGTGAACTGATTTTCCCCATGCACCGGATGTCCCCATGAATATAAAGTCTGGAATCACTATGACATTTTGGACATTTATATTTCTAATAGATTATGTTCTTCAGAACAATTGTTCATCAAAGATTGAACAAGTCTTTGAAGGAATATTCTGGTTTTAGTAAAAGTAAAGTTCAATCTTCAGCATTTGTTGCATAATGTTTGTTACCACAAAAATGGATATAGCCTTCCTTTACTTAAAGTTACTTAAAGGGTTACAGAGGCACTTACAATGGAAGTGAATGGGGCCAATCCATAAACGTTAAAATAGTCAACGCTTCAACTGTATAGCCACAAATTAATATGGATATGGAAGTTAACATGATCACTAACCTTTCTGCTTATGCCCAACTGATGGTTAAAAATGAAAAATGATGGTTTAAACAGCTTTACAACTCAAACAGGTTTTAACAGAAGAATGAAAGTACAACATTTCTTCTTTTAACTCCTCCAAAAATGGGCTCAGTTCATTTCCACTGTATCTCGAAGTAAGCTCAGTTTTTCAAAAAAAAAAATTATTTTTTAAATATTATGCCACAAATGCTGTTGATTGAGCTTAACTTGGATATGAACCCTAAATATTCATGGGATGAATATGTTTTCACAGTTCACACAACAACTCAAAATTATGAAAATGAATCCATCCATAATAATTGTTATCTGTTCTTCCCTGTACTTCTTATTTGCCAGTGTGGCATTTTCTTTCAATATCTTTCTAAATGTCTAAAAGCCTGTCTTAAAAAAAGGATTTTCCTATTGAAAAAATGAAAAATTACCACACTTAATAATTGAACAAACATGCTTATGTACATATATTTCACTGCTTAGCATAAAATTAGCACAACATTTTTTTTTTTTAGTTTAGGTGAATTAATACAATTATGATGCGCTCAGGACAGTTTAATACATTACACATTACACATATACCACTTACATTTAATGCACCTGTATAAACTCTGTCATAGATTTATTCACCAAATTGTGCATACTTAATGTACTGGTCATTCAACAAATATAATAATTACATTGGAATGTGTATAGAAATAACTTTTGCCATTTAGTTTTTGGCGCCATCTGTAGACAGCTGTGTAGAACAACAGACTTCAAGTCAACATCTGCACTTCAAGTTAAGACAGTCTGACTTTGGAATAGCATACTATGCTTACTTATTGCCACAGAAACAGTGCAAGTTGTATGCCAGCGTGCTAGAAGTTTCTGTTCATTCATCAGATTGGAAATGCATGGTGAAGTTGAATGCACTGCATTCTGGGATCTGGTATTCAAAGGAGTGAACTTTGCTGTACATGGCACATTTTGGCAAATCCAGGTATTCAATTCAAGATTAATTTTCATACAGATATGGAATATTCCTACTTGGTCATTTTGACTTCCAACTATAAGTTCCATTGCCTGGTGCTCATAAGACGACATGTAAAATGAGAAATGACAATGCAAGCATTTGAATTGGAGGCGTTTGATTGTCAATAAAGATGTTTTCTAGCCAAACTGCAGGTGTAAAATGAACACCAATGAAGCTCATTTATTGTGTTTTACACACCAGTGTGCAAATAGGTCTTTATATCATGTAGGAACCAGAGACAGTTCTTTCACACCAAATTCGACTGACTTGAAGTTGAATCCCTCCATGGTCGGTTCCTTTGCCCCGTTACTGTATACACTCTCACCCTTCGTCGTCTTCGCCTTCTCGTGTTTCTCCTTCCCTGCACATAAACCATCACTCCATACACCATCACACCTAGCACCACAGCGCTGCCACTGACCAGGAGTGTCACGCCAGAGAGCAGCATGTCCAGCTGAGTGAAACTGAGCAGTGTAGTCCCACACACCACCAGTGCCAAACCAGTGAAAAGCAACAGCACGGGATCCACTGTTCCTCCACTGCGCAGCTGCTCGATGCGTCTGCGGCTGCGTATGCAGCCCATGTCTTGCACTGCAGAGCTGAGCAGCTGCTTCATGAGGACCACCAGTGCCAGGAGACAGAGAGTGGAACCTACGCCCAAGCGCCACAGCACCGACGGCCCCGCGGCAGAGGAGGCAGTCGAGAGGAGCCCCACTCCGGCCGAGCCCAGGCTCAGAACCATGGCCACTGAAAAGCAGTAGCACAGGAGAGACACATGCGGCTTGTTGAACCACCACAGCTCCACCTGCTCCTCCACGGCTTGGTGCTGGAGCCACAAAGGGTCTGCTTGCAGACGAAGGGGAGCTCCGGGACTCATCACACTCAGGGGGAGAAGCTCCATCTCCAGGGTCTCTCAGATGCTGCAGTTGTCTGGTGTGTGTATTGTCTCAAAAACTATGTGGTAAATCAACACATTTTGAAATTAATAACACTTTATAATAAGGTTCAATACATTAACATTAGTAATGGTAACATCTAAATTAACTGGCTCTCTTCAAATTAAAAAAAAATATTTAGCATCATTATATCAACCAAAATTAAAAACAAAACAAATTCTTATGGGTTAAATCATGTAGAAATTGCACTTTAAAGAAACAGTTGAAGGTTAGGTTATACAACCCGAATTCCGAAAATGTTGGGACGTTTTTTACATTTGAATAAAATGAAAACTAAAATAATTTCAAATCACATGAGGCAATATTTTATTCACAATAGAACATAGATAACATAAAAAGAAAATAAAAAATTTTATGAACAAAATGAGCTAATTTCAAATTTGATGCCTGCTACAGGTCTCAAAATAGTTGGGATGGGGGCATGTTTACCATGGTGTAGCATCTCCTCTTCTTTTCAAAACAGTTTGAAGACGTCTGGGCATCGAGGTTATGAGTTTCTGGAGTTTTGGTGTTGGAATTTGGTCCCATTCTTGCCTGATATAGGTTTCCAGCTGCTGAAGAGTTTGTGTCATGATTTTGTAATAGCTGCAGTATGTGGTTTTGCATTGTCCTGCTGAAATACACAAGGCCTTCCCTGAAATAGACATGGTCTGGAGGGGAGCATATGTTGCTCTAAAACCTTTATATACCTTTCAGCATTCATAGTGCCTTCCAAAACACGCAAGCTGCCAATACCGTATGCACTTATGCACCCCCATACCATCAGAGATGCTGACTTTTGAACTGAACGCTGATAACATGCTGGAGGGTCTCCCTCCACTTTAGCCCAGAGGACACTGCGTTTGTGATTTCCAACAAGAAAGTCAAATTTGGACTCGTCTGACCATAGAACACTTTTCCACTTTGAAACAGTCCATTTTAAATGAGCCTTGGCCCACAGGACACCACGGTGCTTCTGGACCATGTTCACATATGGCTTCTGTTTTGCATGATAGAGCTTTAGTTGGCATCTGCAGATGGCACGGCAGATTGTGTTTACCGACAGTGGTTTCTGGAAGTATTCCTGGGCCCATTTAGTGATGTCAATGACAGAATCATGCCGATGAGTGATGCAGTGTCGTCTGAGGGCCCAAAGACCACGAGCATCCAACAAAGGTCTTCGCGCTTGTCCCTTATGCACAGAGATTTCTCCAGTTTCTCTGAATCTTTTGATGCAGTGTAGATGATGAGATTTGCAAAGCATTTGCAATCTGATGTTGAGGAACGTTGTTTTTAAAGTATTCCACAAATTGGAGAGCTTCTGCCCATCTTTACTTCTGAATAAAGATGGGCAGGAGATTTTCTTGCTTTTTCAGCCCTTTGTTGCCCCCGTGTCAACTTTTTTGAGACCTGTAGCAGGCATCAAATTTGAAATGAGCTCATTTAGTGGATAAAAGTGTAAAATTTCTCCATTTAAACATTTGTTATGCTCTCTATGTTCTATTGTGAATAAAATATTGGTTCATGTGATTTGAAAGTCTTTTAGTTTTCATTTTATTCAAATTTAAAAAACGTCCCAACATTTCCGGAATTCGGGTTGTACTTTTTACAGTGCCAGCATGATGAACTAACAATGAATGACAAGTTTACAAGATTCATCTAGAACAATGTTAATTTATAAGTATTAATTCTTGTTTTTTCTAATGTTAATTTATGCAAGTTTAGATGTTAAAAACATATGTAGAAATTAACATTAAAAATGCTGTTAAAGTATTGTTTATTGTTCTTTCATGTTAGCTACTGCATATTCCATTCATGTCAAAGGCAAATGGCACATGCATTCCTCAAGAAGTACACAAATTGCATGCTGCTATCTTTGCTTTACAGGCTCTCATTTATTTTAACCAATCAACTGAGCCATAGATGCCATGTGACTGATTACTCTATATTTGAACACTTCACAGCAGACAAAACAAAACAGAACCAGTACAAAGAAAAATAAAACAAAACCATAATACTTGGTTCTTTTGAATGGTTGTCACAAAAACATGGACCATGTTTACAATGGAAGAATCTGGAATTGAATAATCTACAGTATGTGTATATTACCTTACACTTTACAAATAGTAGGCCTAATTAAATCAGTATGCATATTTACATGTTTAATATTTTAAACAATAGTATGCTACATTGTTGTCAAATTACTTTTTTATGTTACATGTTTAATTTAGAGAGTGGCATCGAGTTATCATTTTGGAAATAAAAATGGTTATTTTGAATTTTAAATTTTGTGTAAAAATGTCTGAAGAAGAAACATACTGGCAAAAAAGGGTGATATGCATTTTAACATTTTTTACAATTAAAATATAATTAACATGAACAAATAAAAAATTCAAATTGTAAATATGTAATTTTCACTACACATGATCAACAACCTGTCAGTAATAAAACTGACTTTCCCAAACTTGAAGTACTCAAAACTTGCTGTATTTTAAGACAGATATCACTCAAATTAATAACTTCCAGTTAACTTAACTTCATTAACAGAGTCAGATGATTCAGTAACCACTTTGATTAAGTGCATGATTCATCAGACTGATTCAAAGAGCTTTTGAGTATATTTGAATTATTAAAAGAACCATAGCAATACTAAATTATAAGAGAACTTAGGTGCTGTTCCTGCACAATCTTCACAAAATCACAAGCTTGTGAAGCGATACTGTCAGTTCTCAGTGTATCTGTAACATCTCAACCTATTTTTTTACTTTAGCAAAAGAGTTATGCATCAAAGCTACATTAATGCTTTAGTGTGTGCAACCCAACCTTTATTAAATAATATCATCTATGCCTAAAAATTGTTTATTCTATCAAAACAGTTTTTTAGCATAATAGCAAATCCAATAAAAACTTCATAGTTATCATCACATTTGCATAAAGTAGTTATAACTAATGATATATAAAGTAGTTGCAACTAATGAAGTTTCCTTACCTTTCGTCAGTGCATGTTTCTGATCCTTGATTCAGACTCAAACTTTGAAATCATGAAATTTCCACAAATGTCATCATGTGTCCTGAACAACAGTCATTCGTTCCTGTGGAAAAGATGGTCCTGATTTAAAAAGCAAAATTTTAGTAAGTTTAATTTGAACAAACACACCATCCTACCACCCTCAAACTCCTCTATTTTGGCAGTAGTGCAGGACTGATTATTGTCACGTCTCTCTTTCTTTCTGTCTTTTTGTTTACCTGTCTCTCTCATGCTGTGGTGTGTCATGGTGCAAGCCGACTGGACACTGGTGCCAAGCACTCGGGACGATGACATACTCCTGCATTGTCTTCTCCTGCCACATTCCACCAGGACAATAAAAGGTTTCTCATTGTCTTCTTTGTGACACTAAACAGCATGTCCGCAAACGGAGAACACACAAAAATGCTCAGTCTCACACATGTGCACGCCTAGCAGGCAGAAAGACTGACACAGAGAAGCAAGGACATCTTTCAAGGCATTGTGGGAAAAACAATAGGCCAACTGGAGGGACTTACAGAGGGACATCCCACCAAGTAAATCTCTGATGTCACGCCTGCAGCATAATGGACGTTTTGTGACTGTAAGGATGGTGTCATTCACATGACATAAGTTTACTTCGCTTCTGCAACAATAGAGCTCCTCTTCTCAGTGTTTATATGTGCTGATTGTCCAGAACAGCATGTGGCATGTTATTCTTCATAAACCTCCTTCATACAGGATAATATATGAACTGATGTAGATTAACAAATGCTAACTCATTTCAGAAGTTGAAAGTCAGTCAAAATATTGTACACATAGTAGGAAATGAACTCATGAATGAACGTGTAATTGTTTTGGTTTTTTGCACTATAGTTATTCTGCAGAAACTGGCTTATGACGTTTCTCACCACAATTCAGTTTTGCTAATGTTGAGTTTTTATACTTCTTGAAGAAAATTTAGGGTTTGGTCAGGTTTTCAAAATTTTCAGATTTGTAATGCTCGGATATCACTGTCAAACTTTATTTATTTATTTTTTAAATTTGAGTAATTGCAAATGCAATTTTATTACATAATATCTTGCAATGATTTTATGTGGTCCAGTTTTATTGGATTATTCTTACAGTTACATATTACTGATGTAATTCTAATAACCCCATAAAATTGGACTACAAAAAATATTTTGTCATTTATTTATGTATGTATATACTGTGTGCAGTGGCATGCACAGTGGTGTGCAAAGGCACTCCTTTAATTGCTGATGCTAAAGTGCCCTTTAGGTTCAATCCAGATGCCCCTGGACCCTGATTATGCCCTCGTAACGTCATTTGCCCCCTGCCCCTCCGGAGGTCTGTACACACCACTGCATTTACTCTATGTATGTTTTTATGCATTTATTTATTCATTCATTCATTCTCTTGGTCTTGCTTTATGATATTTGTCTGTTGTCTGGCTAAACAAAATTCCATCATGTCCCAGGCCATTTATATTTATATACTGGTCAATAAAGTTCTTGCATTAAACAAAAAGAAAAAAGAAATAGAAAGAAGAGAGTGAAAGCTTACTAATGGAGGGGACCATGTGGGAGGGAGGGAGGGAGGGAGGGCATAGTATGACCCAGACACTGATGAATGTGTCTGGTGTCCTGCTGGTTCTTGATAGAAGTAATTTTGGCTGAGATTCTTCATGCTGTTAAGTAGCAGTTTCAGTGACCTCTTGTTTTACTATCCACTGTCCATTTTTGCCTGGTGACTGGGGGTCCAGACTGGGCTGAGATGGATATAAATCAAAGTACTGTACACTAAAATAGGATGTATTCTATGATAATGTAGTTAGTTCTATGATAATGCATCATGGGCACAGCAGTTCATTTTAACATTTGTTTTTTTTTAGGTCTATCTCATGGAATTAAATCACATGGTGTAAAGTGTTCATTAGACACCCTCAATCCATGGCAAGATTTTGTGAAAAGTCAATCTTTCCTCGTGTGATTATGGCTTGTCACAAAGTCTTTTTGCTTTGTTGAAGCCCCAAGGAAATGCACATACACACACCATTTTTAAGAAATCAAGATTAATGAATCCTATATACTCCCAAAACATGCCTGCACTTTCAACTGTGGAGAACATCATTGTTGTGTTGTAGTAACAACAAAGTGAGTTCCCTTTCAGTCGGTCACTTGGGAGCCTATACAACCCTAACATTATTGAGAAAAGGCCAATGAAATTGGTGAGCAAAATTTACATAGCTTTTAAAAATCTGGCCATGCCCTGGACATCCAGGTATAAATAGAAAAGCATTTGCTCACTCTGTTCTTCAGAGCTTGTGGTGGAAATTTTGAAGAGATTCATTCATTTTCAGTTCCTTCACCAAAATGATTCATTCAGTTTCATTCACTGATTTGTTCAGACCATTTTTTCATATTACATAAATATGCCAGCACATGGCAAAAAAGAGTGTCTTATATGTTATGTCTCGAACGTTACTTAACGTTACTTGTTACAAAAAAACTGATTTGGCTCTATTAAAATGTGTGCCTACTCATTAAAGGTGCCATAGAATGCATTGATACAATATTTTAAATTGTTCTCTGATATCTACATAGAAGGTATGTGGCTTTGGAAAGGGCAAAAAAACTCCAGAAATGGTTTTACATGTCCATTTACAAGCCTAGGATTTGTCCCTAGAACGAAATGGTCTGTTATTACCTTATTTGGAAGGGTCATGAATAACAATTTTGAGCTCTGCTCTGATTGGCTGTTTCACAGTGCGGCTCATTTCAGTAGCTCACCTCAGCAGGAAGGAAACACAGGGAAAATATATATTTCAAAACTTTCTTGCACAGTTTTATCATTTCGTAATTATACTGTAAATAAATTGCGGGCATCAGGTAGCCACTATTAATATGCGGGGAAGTGAAACTACTTTCGAATGCACAATTGCTTTTTAGTTTCACTTTCAGATTCGTGATCGTACTTACTCTGTTTATACGGTGGAGCGGCAGTACTTACTACACATTTTACAAGATCAGATGCTTGTCAGTGGTCCTCAGGACCAGTAAATCATTCGCCATCATCCTCAGTCATCTCTCCTTACTCTGTTTATTTGGAAAGTGAAATCTTATGTACTGTAATGTAACAGGCTACTGCTAGCAAGAAGCTAACCATGTCCCTTTAGTGGCTCGCGTTATTTTATTAGAACGCGTTATACCAATCCATTCCTGCACTTCACATCACCTGCACAGCCTGGAACATAACATTTATTTCCATGATCTGCCATTTTCGCTATTATCCTTGCTTGTTTCTTCACAATACCATCTGGCTATGCAGGTTCGGCTGGCGGCTGGCATTGAACATGGGCAGGTATATGCAAATGTTGGAGCCTGTCCTCCAACAAAAAACGACCTATATTTACGTTTTAAAGTTAAGCGCCCTCTAGCGCATAAAAATAATGACAGTCTCGTGTTGCGTCTGTTGCCATGAAATGACGTATGACTGTCATTACCAATCAAAATGCGTGTTTATTTAAATGCAATATGTGGACTTTTTACACCGATCTCACAGCATTTGTACATATTTTACTAGGTGGCTAATTCGTACGAATGACCACACCTAACCCTACCCCTTACAGGAATCATGCAAAATCATGATTTTTAGTGCACATTTTATGAGCACGTGCGTTCTCTGGCATCGAACCCATGATCACATGATCACATACATACATATCGTCATATAATGCAATGCTCTACCAACCGAGCTACAAGAACCCGACACAGATAAAATAATACAAAACATTAATATGAAAATGTCCTGTTGCCGATAGGGGCACAATTGTAGCATACGCTCTGATGGGTCGTATTTCAGGGATTTGGACAAACGACCTATATGGGTGTATTGGTTGGAGAACAGGTTGTAATGTTGGGGGCGTACATATTAGTGATCCCGACTGTAATGTCCCAGTCAGTGTTATGTTCTGATTTGGCTATTTTTCAATGGTCTTTTGCATTCACGAGATTTACATAAGAAGGAGGAAACAATGGTGTTTGAGGCTCACGATATGTCATTTCCATGTACAGAACTCTTATTATTCAACTATGCCAAAGTAAATACAGTTTTCCATTCTATGGCACCTTTAAATAAATAAAATAAGTCTAAATAAGTGGTTCAGATGACCAAAGCACAATGTTGACTTGCATAATTAACATTTCAATGGTTTGGTCAGACATTTACACATTCATAAATCTGGGATTATGTTAAATGTGTCGTGGAGTGAATATGTATATGTAAACAAGCATATGTGCACAGTGCCTATAACTGCGCTTTGCATCCGCTTTCTGCTGATTGCTGAATGACACTGACTCACATGCTAAATGACCGATCTACACTCTCATTCATTTCATTCATGAACAAGATGTACCAATTTGTTCAGTTCGTTCATGAAGGAGATCTCTCTCTCGTTCAGACTCAAAACAGAAACTTGGTCAGCGATGGGCGTATTGGTTCAGTTCAACCCGAATTCCGGAAATGTTGAGATATTGTTCAATTTGAATATTTGAAAACTAAAAGACTTTCAAATCACATGAGTCAATATTTTATTCACAATAGAACATAGAGAACATAAATAT
This sequence comes from Acrossocheilus fasciatus, assembly GCA_036784905.1. Taxonomy (NCBI): domain Eukaryota; kingdom Metazoa; phylum Chordata; class Actinopteri; order Cypriniformes; family Cyprinidae; genus Acrossocheilus; species Acrossocheilus fasciatus. Next base: position 5,885,823 of record CM071939.1, on the reverse strand, counting down.
TTAAACATTTATGTACACGGCTCGTGCAGTTTGGCATTTTTGCAGCAAAGAAAGAAATTTACACTTTACCATTGTAATGAAAACTGACCTACTACTGTGTTTTAGACTTAGTTTTGTGGTATATTTTGCACTTCACTTGAGTACTGTACAGAGTACTGAACAAGTCTGAACGAGATCCAACCAATTACAACCATTACCTTCACAGCCCAAACTTTAAAGCTGACGTGACACAAATGAGACCTAACCAATATTGCCAAATTTTTTGTTTTACATTTTTTAGACAAGTGCATGACATGACTCAAATGTAATGAAGTCATTTACAATTAAAAGAGGAAAACTGTTCAAACATAAAACAACAAAAATAAATATAGCTGCAAGCAGTGATGGCGGGCCCAAGCCATCAGCACAAATGCCACCCCTGTGGCATCAGGCAAACGGTGTCCAGCGACACATGCATTTACTGTAACTCTCTGGCAGTCTGGTTTTAAGGGATACCACGGAGGCCCTAAAGGGACATGGCGGCATAAAAATTCAGGGTGGGAGGAAAAAATATTTGTAATTTTTTTGTGTGTTCCCTCACAAAGATATTTGCGTTCCCTTGCAAAACTTTTGCGTTCTCAAACCAGTTGAGTTCAGACAAACACTTCCTGTTTGCTTTACAGCTTGCAGTGGTTATACAGCTCCATACATTCACAATGTAGTATTTCATAGAGTTTTATTTTGAACTTGAACTCAAGTATGAAGAAATACAGTCAGTGCTTAGTTCAAGGCAAGGTTTTGGGAAATTCTACACTTAATGTGAAACACTGGAGGACCAAATTCAGTACACATCTTATAATGCACACAGACAAGCAGAATATCCCAGAATATGAACGTAACCTGCTAAATTGCACAGTAAGCATTTTATATCCCATTGAAAGAAAGCGCTTAATAAATGGACTAAGACAGTGGTATAAAATGGCTGAATTTGGTAGGCTATACAGTTTATTAATAAATAACCTATATACTGGGCTACATACAGGAAAGCAGAGAAGCCCAGAATATGAACAGAAAGCACTAAATTGCATATTAAGCATTTTCCTCCCATAAAGAATATGCGGCTTAATGAAGACTGTGATAAAAAAGACTAAATATACTACAGAAATTATTGACAATATATTACTGTACATGCAAGCAAATGAGCCCAGAATATGAGCTGAATTGCATGATAAGCGTTTTCTTCCCCATAGAAAACCTGCGCTTAACGTGACAAGAAGTGATGTAAAAAGCCCAAATTTTATATATTATTAAAAATATATATGTACCTATGTACAGGCAAGCATGCGGTTATCCATCAAGTCACGATAAGAATTTATGTTTTTCTACGCAGGAGAAAACACATGAACTTTGCACGTTCCGTGCATATTCTGGGTTTGTCTGCTTTCCTGTGCATAATATATTTTATTAATAAACTGTGTACCCAATTTGGTCTTTTAATATTACCATCCTGGTCCATTAGTGTCTTCTATAACGGTATTCTTTTGGGGGGGGGGGGGGGGGGGGGGAGCTTAATGGCTCTTCTGCTTCATTAATAGTTATATTATTAATAATTATATAGCATTTATTAATGTTAGTTAATCATATAATGTAATCATTTTTTATATATTTGTGCATTACTATAGATATTTTCCTACAAAGACTGGCTAAATGCGTCCTACCTTATACGTCCTAGTTAGCTGCACACAACACTACTGTCATAAAAGTAGTAGAATGTAGTACAAGCAAATAGTAACAATTACCTTTCATTTATTTCCTGTCACATGACTCTTCTTCACATATTCATCAGTGTAGTCCAGCAGCTCAAACAGTGTCATGTAGGCCGAGACAGTCATTCACAGACATAAACAGTAGACAAGTGTCAGTGATACAGATTTTTCAGACAAAAGATTCAAGCTGCACTTTAACACATGCTAATACAATTTTCTCAGACATTTTATTTTACATTCAGATTATGGAATAAAAATGTAGGTTACTGAACTTACCGTGTTCATTAACTTATGTTCAGTGACCTTTCTCAAACAGCAGCACATAGATGGAAAGTGTCATGCACAACAGATAAGTTTCAGTAATATGCTTTTGTCATATTCATTTCAACATAAATTCAATTTCTGTATTTCTGTAAAGTTTCACCTTCTTTGGAAGACAGATGGAAATGCTAAACAAAAACTCATAACTTCTAAAGGTTTGTCATTTTATCAGTCAGCTTATTAATTTTCAGTCTTATCGTATAAAATTGCCCAGGCCAAAACACAAGAGGGCAGCAAAACATCCCTCATCACTGAAAAATAAAAGGCCTCAAAACTCAATTCTGTTTGAAAATCACTTTTAATGACTATTACAGTTCAACAAAAAGTACAAACAAAAAAATAAATATGTATTTCAAATATAATGTGCGTCTCAAAGTGCCTCTTTAAAGAAATAGACGTGAATGATAGGCCATTGCCTTCTCATTTTAATTGGACAGCAATATATTCAGTCATGTCTGGCAAATGACAAATATGCATTAGAATATATAAAAATCAAGATACTATTCAATGATCTACAATTATTTAGAAAATCACAGATTTCTTTGCAAACTATTTATATAAAATGTAGGAGATACTGTACTGTAAGTGTACCATGGTTTTACAAATGAATTTCTATGCATTTTTAAATTGCATTACTTTCTATTCTATTGATATAAATGGCTGATCATTTAGAGATTGCTCTGTATTCTGTGTCATTTGTAAGCATTCTGGAGGCAACTAATATCTGGAACATGTTCTTCATCATTGATTCATCAAGAAACACCCGTTATGACTTTTATTTGACGCTTTATTCATGCATGGAGCACAAGAAGTGCATTCAGTTGGTGAGTGGTGGTAGTTTGGTTCTGGATGAGGGTGTCTGACCGTTAATCTCCTGCTTGAGCCTCTGGATCTCCAGTCGCTGAAACTGGATGATCTTCTCTGCTTCTTCTAAACTCTGCCGTGTCATCAAGCTGTTCGTCCCTGCTGAAGCTGCACCTGAAGCATGAAAGAAAAAGGTAGCTGAGAACCTCCAACTTCTGAGGTATCAATCACGGCCCATGTTATCCAGGTGTATCCAAAACCCATAGATTTCACAGTGGTCACCTCTCGTGTTAGCAGAGCTCTTGCTGTTCTTGTTAAAGCTGCTTTGACTCTCATAGTTGTGCAGCTGCACACGGACAGTGCGCAGCTCCTGACGCAGGTCATTAATCTCTTTCATAAGAATGACGTTGTCCTGGACACAGATGACAGATGTGAGTTCTTTCACACAAACAGAAGCAGTGATTGATGAGAAATTAAAGGTGAAGCACTCATACTGCTGCTTCCAACTCCTCCCCTTACCTTGAATACATGTGATTATGCAAATATTATTCATTACTTTCTAAATATATTTTTCAAGGTAAAAAGATATATTTTTTAAATATACTGAATTATTAATTCACAAATTTCATACATGCCAACATCAAGGTTTGGGGGAGTTGCAGCATGTGAAATTTTTATATTTACATGTTTGTTGATCTGATGGACAGTTTTTAAATGTTTGTTACCCATCAAAAATCTGGGCTTAGTAAGATTCTTTTATAAGTAAATGCTCATGGCTCATCATTTATTTGATCAAAATACAGTACAATAAAAATAAAAATGTTTAAATATTAATACAATTTGAAATAACTGTTTTTCCTCTCAATTCAATTCAAAGTGTAATTTATTCCTGTGATGAAAAAAGCCGAATTTTTATCATCATTACTCCAGTCTTCAGTGTCACAGGTGTACTGCTCAACATTTTGTGGAAACTGATACATTTTCAGGATTTCTGATGTACAGAACGTTCAAAAGAACATCTGTCCTTTCAATGTGGCTTTTTCATTGTTATGATATCACAGTTACAGAAGGAGCTTAGAATACTTTTACAATTTACTCATCTAATTTTTTCTTTAATACTGGTCATAACTTTAATTTGGTTATATAAATATGTAGATTATAAAATAAGACTGATTAACCCTTTGCTAACTGCTAGTTCTTAAGACACAGTCTTAACATAGAAACTAAGTTTGTGTAGCTGGCCCCAGGACTGTTAACATTTTTTACTTTATGCACTTCTCCCAGAAATTCAGAAATGAAAAACATATTTATCATAAAGGGAGTAATCGTGTAATTGTATGTATATACGAAGCATGTTGCGGATAGTCTTTTCTAAATAACTACTCTAAATAAGTGGTTTCATATGAAGTTTATTAACTTGATTGTAGACGTGACAGTATTGAATAAAAACCTTTGGATACTGATATACTGGAATTTTTTCTTCAGGTGTAAAAAAAATCCCTTATTACAGTAAAATCAATCCATTTAGACATTTACTGTCTAATTGACCGTTAAATCAAAGCTACTAAACCAGAGGAAAGTGAGAAGTAGCACATGTCCATTTATCAGGTCAGTTTTACTGACTGAGACTAAAGATACTAATTTCCACATTAACTGCAAACTGTTATTTGTTATTTGCACCTTCATGAGCTTTGTATTGTTGGCCTGGAAGACGTTTGTGTCCCTGGTGAGCTGGTTCTTCAGTGTCGTGATAATCTTCTCGTAGTGCTCCCTCTGTCTGTGGTTTTCCTTCTGGGTATCTGTGTCCACCGCCACTTTCTCTACCTGCAGTCACACACCACACAAGCTCCATTCACTGGAAATCAAAATAGCAAGAATGATGACCCAAATGAATTGATCTTACCACATCTGATGGATGAACGTAGCATTTATAGAGCTCTCGAATGTGTTCCTTTAATCTTTTTGGGTCCTGAATGAATTCCACACATGTGTGAAGGTCAGCTTTAAATCTCTGTACCAGAACCCCAATGTCCTGCACCTGGAGAAGACCACAGCAGGCCAGTCATTGTCTAGGAAATATAGTGAAACTAGGGTATTGGTATATTTATGGATGTAAATGTCAATTAAAAACTATAAACAAAAAGTAACAAACAAACAATTAAATAAATAAATAAATAAATAAATAAATAAATACTGTTAAATGCAACCTAAAAAGTAAATCTCAAAAATAATGCTTTTTAATATTTTCCAATTTTTCGTATTGTACTTTATAATGTATAATATACATAATTTGTTGCTAAATTCACTTGTATTTAACACAGCTAATTTTAGTTTTTAGGATTTTATCTTTTTTTTATTTTATTTTATCTTTTATTATTTAGACAGAACTGTTTTTTAGTAAATTACTGCATACTTATGTATTAAGTTTGTAATAAATCTCAGTGACCAGCTGATTTTATAATTTGAAACTCATTAAAGGAATAGTTCACCAAAACAGAAATTCTGCCGAAAATTTGCTCAAACTCAGACCATCCAAGATGTTTCTTCATCGGTACGGATTTGGAGAAATGTAACATTACATCACTTGTTCACCAATGGATCCTCTGCAGTGAATGGGTGCCGTCAGAATGAGAGTCCAAACAGCTGATAAAAACACCACAATAATCCTCAAGTAATCCACACCACTCCAGTCCATCAGTTAATATGTTGTGAAGTTAAAAGTAGTCTTTGTAGCAAATTTCTCATTAGGAGTTATTAAGAGTCAATAATCCATGATAAAATCCACCCCTTTTGTCCTCTCACATCAAAATCCACCAACATATTTGTTTGGAACTGTTTTTGCTTGTAAATGGTGCTTGATCTCTGCATATTTCTCTCCTGATTCAGACGAGCTGACTTATTCACTGGAGAAAGCAATATTATGGATAGAGGACTCATTTTAGCTGCTTTGAAACTACACAGTTTGAAGTTAAAATCATCTCAATGAATTTGTTTCTTATAAACACACAGCTTTTCACTTCACAAGATGTTAACTGATGGACTGGAGTGGTGTGGATTACTTGTGGACTATTTTGATGTTTTTATCTGCTGTTTGGACTCTCATTCTGACGGCACCCATTCACTGTACCGGATCCACTGGTGAGCAAGTGATGGAATGCTAAATTTCTCCAAATCTGTTCTGATGAAGAAACAAACTATATCTTGGATGGCCTGAGGATGAGTACATTTTCAGCAAATTTTCATTTTTGGATGAACTATTCCTTTAGAGGAAATATTCAATGTAGTAAATGTAGATGGATAGTATCTATGATCACTAAGCAATCGTGATGACAGAAGGTTCTAAATTTAATGAATGATCACTCATCTGTCGAGTAGCAAAGTCTGCTTGAAACCAACAGTACAGTGACATGGAGACCTATAGTGCCAGTGTAAATGACTGTCAGTGTGAACCCTGAAGATGTCCAGTGCAGTACACATACTAACCTTCCTCATTTCTTTGTGCATTTCTTTGTCTTTGGTTTTCAATTTTAAGTTCAGTTCAGCAATTTTCAGCTCCAGCTGTGTGTTCGTCTTATGGAACTCCTTCAACTCTCCCTCCATCTGAAACACACATCTTTTATCACAATGTGTTCATAACACTCATCTGGTTTATGTAAAGTGATTTTTATTTACATATGTGACTATGTATTCTGTGACACATTCATTTATTATGAATGATATATGTTTTTGTTATTAATGAATGTTACTTTTTAGGTTTGACAATGCAGCAGTGTAGTGCACAAATTGATGTGGCTCAGGCAGAAAGGGCTGAATAAAACATGTCCCACCTCCAGCATCTGCTCCTTCAGCTCCTGGATTTCATTCTCTTTTGGCTCAATCTGCTCTTCCATATAGTCAGCCCTGAACTCCATCACTTCAATTGTTTTGTTAAGTGTGTCATTCTTCTTTTTCAGCTCATAGATGCTCTTTTCCTGTTGAGACAGAACAGATTTTTTCTTGTAACTGAAACTTAAACATACTGACTCTGAGTGTTCACGTATCTGATCTGGACTCTTGTCAGATGGCATGGAGAAAATACAAAATCAGTTTTTGCCCATATAAATTAAACTAATTAAGGCTCTGTGACTGATTTTCAATCCACATTTTCCCCTCAGGTGCTGCCAGAATGAAACCTTGTAATGAATTAGCATTTTTGAATTTCAGTTCCATCATCCTGAAGTCAGTAGGTTTCTATGAGGGAGTGAATTTCGCAATTTAAAATCTGTCAACAACTGCTTAGACAGCTAAACGTCGTAAAATGAGCAGGGATACAGAGGACGTACTTGACTTGGTTTTCCTCATGTTGTCATGAACAGGGTTCATATGTGCTCACCTTGTCCTGTATGATCCCATCTCTCTTCTGAATTGCGGTCTTCAGCCCAGTGATGTCGTTCTCCAGTGCTTTGATCACCGACTGCAGCTTCTGCACTTCCTGCTTCAGCTTCTCAATCTCCAAGTTCTTGTTTTCAATTTCCCTCTGCAGGACATGAAACTGTACGACACAACACAACCTACATAAGGTTCAGCTCCCTGCATTTGCTGCATTACTTCAACACACCACTAGGTGGCTGTCTTCAATCTTCGATAAACAAGCTACAGTTAGTCCAAAATGCAGCTGCTAGCATTCTTACCCGGCCAAGAAAATATGATCATATCATCCCACTTTTGTCATCTCTACACTGGCGACCGATTAAGTTCAGTATCGACTATAAAATAATGTTCTTCTGTATTTAACAGACCTTATATCACACTACAGTCCATCATGCTCTTTAAAGGAATAGTGAAGTGAAAAGCTGTGTGATTGTACCAAATCAAATCCATTCTTAAGGCATTTTAACATTTAACAGCCGCTTCTGGACAATATATGAGTAATCCATAATAACACTTCCAACAGCAAAAAAGTCCATCCTCTGTTTTCCTCTCACATCAAAGTCCACCAACACATTTGTTTAGACCTGTTTTGGACTGTTGTCACTTATAAACAGCGCTTGATCTGTACATATTTCTCTCCTGATTCAGACGAGATTTTAGCCAGAAGCAACGATTTGCGGTTAAAATGTCTTAATGATGATTTGTTTTATTACAAACATGCAGCTTTTGGCATCACAAGACGTTAATTAATGGACTGGAGTGGTGTGGATTATTGTGATGTTTTTATCAGCTGTTTGGACTCTTATTCTAACTTGGAATCTTGGATGGCCTGAGGGTGAGTATATTTTTTGGTGAATTATTCCTTTATTATTATTATTCCTAGGGTTATAAATCTATTGACTTTTGATGGATTTCAAGTCTTCTAAAGGAGGTAGATATTTTCGTGCTTAACTTCTGAACTCTAGAATAGCCTTCCTGATCATGTTTGGGGCTCGGACACACTCTCTCTGTTTAAATCTAGATTAAAGATAAATCTCTTTAGCCAAGCATTCATATAATGTCCTCATAAACTTGCACTAATATTATATCTGATGAAACAGTACCAAAAACACATGATCAACTTTTGCCTGAAAAGCTTTGAACTACACTAATTCTTCTCCCTTTTGCTTTTCTGTTTCTATCGTTAACTGCAGACTGATCCAGCTCTAGTTTGGATTCAGATGATGCCAACTTTATAAAATAAAGACTGTCAAATATCATTCTTATATTGTAATAATTATAAGCATAACCTGTAATCGCTGCCTTGACTAAATACACAGTGTCAGCTAACCATATAACATGTATTACCTGTAATAGCTGTACTGTATAATACTGCCATATGGACATTTATACAACTTTGATACACTCGTTTCTGGCTGATATCAGAGTACTTACTAATTGTAACACTGAAACGTGCATTTTCTGAAACAATAGGCTATGTATTATGAAAAAGCATTATACAAATAAACTTCAATTAAACTGATTTGTCATTGTGAAGAAGTCAAAATTGATTAATTATAGTCACCTGCTTTGTTGTGGTATCTAGTTCCACTTTGAGCCTAGTGTTGGCCTTTTTTTCTTCTTTAAGATTTTGCTCGTATTTCATGCGGATCTCATGGATTTCCATATCTACGTCTTCTTCCTCCTGCTTTATGTATTCATCAAATTCCCGAACCTTCTGCTGCAATTCATCCTGATACTGCAAGTTGGAAAGAAAAGAATGAGATATTCTGTTTTCAAATTATTTTTCGGTCATCACACCTTAAATTTCAAACAGTTTTTTTTTTTTTTTTTTTTTTGTCATTGTTGGGGTTAATATGCAGAGACTCCAAACATTTATGAAAAGAGTGGCCAGTAAATGATTCAACGTCTCCTTTTGTGTTTCACAGAAGTAATACACAGAAAGTTGCCTTTACCTGGGTGACCAGCATCATCTTCTCCTCCAGCTTGGCCTCATAAGACTGCATCATCTCCTCCAGGGCTCGGGTCTTGCTCTCCTCCACACTGTGCAGCTGCTGCTCATATTCCTGCTGAACTTTATGAAGCTTCAGTTGTAGCTCCTGGTATTTCTCATATTCCAGCATGAGCTTCTGGTTATTGCTTGACTCTGTGAAGAGCAGCTTCAGTTAGTCCAAATAGGCTAACGCTGAGAGGGGAACTGACTAGTTCTGAAGATAGTAAAGGTTTACATTACAAGCAAAATGACTCCACCATTTATTTTAACAACAACAAAAAAATGTAGGCACAATTTATATCAATTCTGTATTAACTAATATTCAGTCAAGTGTTCAAACCTTTAACTCCCAGGGGCCAGGACCCCTTTGGAGACACAAGGGTGCCTCAACAAACTTACAAGTGGGCATCAAGATGGTTTAGAATGGTTTAAATAAAAAAAAACAAGCTTCAAAATAGGCTAAAACAACTAAAAATCAAGACATATTTCTTGTTTTAATTTGTTCCAGTGGTCTTGGGAAATTTGGTTAATGTATACAGTATATATATTGTGTACTGTTATTGGGATATTTTAAAAGTGTGATTTCCACATGGAAAAGTCATGGAAATTTCTAGAATGTATATGAATTGTTCTATTTATGTCAAACAGAAATTGCTAATTGTGCATGATTAAATAACAAAACAAAACAAAACAAAACAAAACAAAACAAAACAAAACAAAACAAAACACAAAACAAAACAAAACAAAACAAAACAAAACAAAACAAAAAACCTTATCTGGTAATTATGAACAACTAGAAATGTCATGTAAATTTATTGTTTATAAAAAAAAGCGTGAAGATCCCAATAAAAACATTGTAAATAATTATTTTTTTTATTAATTAGTATATAATTATATTTATATTTATTTTAATATACTCGTATTTCGGTATATTTCAGTAAATTAAAATGTTTGAAAACAAGAAGCTTTGTCATTACAGCAAAAGTCTATCTTAGCCTACATGGGTGGCCTTCTAATATTGTCGTGGACAATGGGGGGCCTTGGAGTCAAAAAATGTTGAGAACCACAGCTTTAACTAGTAATGTAAAAGTTTATTATTAAAGGTAAATGTCACAGACCAGTCAGGCCCTTCACTCCACCAATCACAGCGATCCGCATCACCAGAGTTCTGAGTACCCGCACCTGCACCCAATCAACTCATCAACTCACAGCACCATAAATACTCCACTCACACTCACTTCACTGTCCGATCTCGCTTACGCCTACACGGACTCTGACTACGCTACTCAAAAGAGAACAAGTTCATATCCTTCCAGAGAAAGTATTACCTTACCTGTTGTCCTTACCTGCTGTGTTCCTTCCTCCTAGTGTTTCCTATCGTCGAAGTGAAGTGAGTGTACCCCTGTTCGTCTATACCAACCGGATTCTTGAAGATTAGACATACCATTCATCATTCCAACCCATACTCATCGATTCACCTGAAGATTGTCTCACCTGTTTTAATAAATCTCACATAGTTATTTTTCTAATCACCTTGTGTCTGAGTCCATCTGTAACAGAAGATCGGACCGCACCGACACGACAGGATGAGCACCGGGGATCCATTCCAGGAGCTGGTGGATTCTTTGAAGAAACTCCTGCTTCAAAGTCCCACACCAATGGGACCACCAGCTCCATCACCACCACCACAACCCTCTACGAGTGCACCTATCATTTCTTCACCGATTGTCCTCGCCAGTCCCATGATCCGACCAGCGCCCTTCTCTGGCTCGGCGGAGGAGTGCGACGGTTTTCTGCTCCAATGTACCCTGACGATCAACCTCCATCCACATGTGTTCCCCACCGATCAAGCTAAGATCGCCTATATCGTCACATCACTTACCGGACCTGCACTCAAGTGGGCTGAAACCATCTTAAATCAGGCAGGTCCCGCAACTCATACCTTCACCAATTTTGTACATCATTTCAAGGAAGTGTTCAGTGTCTCCCCAGGTGATTCCACGGTGGGCGAGCAATTGTATCGACTTCGTCAGGGTACATCACCCATACATCAGTATGCCTTACAATTTCGCACCCTAGCAGCGGCCAGCGGATGGAATGAACCATCCCTTATTACGGCGTTCCGACAAGGGCTGAATCCCCGTCTATGACTTCATCTGAGTGCTTACGATGATAATTATGGATTAGAGAAGTTCATACAACTCGCCATCCGCTGTGCCAACCGTATCCAATCATGCCCACCAGATCCGCCATTAACCGTCGTCACTCCTTCATTACCAACTAGCCGACCAGAGCCAGTTGACCCTCCAGAACCCATGCAGACCAATGCCACACGTCTACCTACCTCTGAAAGACAAAGACGAATTATGCAACAGTTATGTATGTATTGCGGAGACGATGGCCATCGAGTATTGGAGTGCCCAGTGAAACCCCCGCGGATCCTGGTGAGTTCGGTTTTACCTACCTTCCCTAAACTCAAACCTCTCTCTATTCGAGCTCAGCTTACTGCCTGTTCCCATGTTGTTTCAGTCACCGCTCTCCTCGACTCCGGGTCCGCGGGAAACTTCATCGCTAACCACCTCGTCCAAGTACTCCGCATACCCACCGTTGACACCCAGACGAAATACGAAGCCACATCCATAACGGGAAAATCACTCACCGAACAAGCCATTGGTAGCTGCACGCAAGAAGTGGGTCTACAGATTGGTTCGTTGCATAGAGAAGAAATTCAATTCCTGGTTCTGGAGGGCTCAACTGTTGACATCATCTTGGGTCGTCCGTGGCTGGTGCAGCATGATCCACACCTGTCTTGGAGGACAGGAGAGATCCTAAAGTGGGGAGAGAAATGTTTCCATCACTGCTTTCCTGATCGACCTCTACCGGTAATCAAGAACCAACCATCACTTCCCGTGGGTACAACCTCTATTGAAAGTCCTAAAGAAAATTTATCCGTCAAGATTCCACCATGTTACTTCCCCTTTAGCGACATCTTCTGTCCTAAAAGAGCTGCCCAGCTACCACCACATCGATCATGGGACTGTGCAATTGACCTATTACCGGGTGAGCCAGTACCAAGGGGAAAAATCTATCCACTATCACCACCAGAACTGAAGGCCATGGAGGAGTATATTGCGGAGGCATTACAACAAGGGTACATCGTTCCATCTACCTCCCCTGCTGCTTCCAGCTTCTTCTTCGTGGCCAAGAAGGACGGTGGCCTACGCCCCTGTATAGACTATAGAAAGTTAAATGAGATAACTGTAAAGTATCGATATCCTCTTCCTCTTGTCCCAGCGGCTCTGGAACAACTCCGCGGCGCCACGGTCTTCACCAAACTGGACCTCCGCAGCGCATACAACCTCATCCGCATCAGAAAGGGCGATGAATGGAAGACAGCCTTCATAACCCCCACTGGTCACTATGAGTACCGGGTTATGCCGTATGGACTTGTAAACGCCCCCTCAGTCTTCCAGGGGTTTATGCACGAGGTGCTCCGGGAGTTCCTTCACCGGTTTGTGATAGTCTACATCGACGACATTCTCATTTATTCCCGGAGCCTGGCCGACCATCGCCACCACGTTGCGGAGGTCCTTCACAAACTCCGGCAGTTTCAATTATTCCTCAAGGCTGAAAAATGCTCTTTCCATCAATCTTCCGTATCATTCCTAGGGTACATTATTGATAACCGTGGCTTCGCATGGACAAGGGGAAGGTGGAAGCCGTAACCACCTGGCCTGTCCCAACCACGGTAAAGGAGCTTCAAAGATTTCTAGGGTTCTCAAACTTTTATCGCCGATTCATACCCTGTTATAGCTCCACCACTAGTCCTCTCACCGACCTCTTAAGAGGAAAGAGCAAGACCCTCCTCTGGAATCCACAAGCTCAAAAAGCATTCGAGGAGTTGAAGAGCGCCTTTACTCAGGCACCACTCCTCGCTCATCCTGACCCAGAACTCCCCTTTGTTGTGGAGGTCGACGCATCCACCACGGGCGTAGGTGCCGTCCTTTCTCAGCAGCAGGGGAAGCCTCCCAAACTCCATCCATGCGCCTACTTCTCCAAAAAACTCAGCCCGGCGGAATGCAATTACGACATCGGGAATCGAGAACTGTTGGCAGTCAAGCTGGCCTTGGAAGAGTGGAGGCACTGGCTGGAGGGAGCAAAACACCCATTCCTCGTCCTCACCGACCACAAAAACCTTCAGTACCTCCGAGAAGCCAAACGGCTAAATCCCAGACAAGCCCGATGGGCTCTCTTCTTCACTCGTTTCCATTTCACCATCTCATACAGACCCGGCACAAAGAACACCAAGGCAGATGCACTATCCAGACTCCATGCTCCTGAAATAACCGTTCAAGATCCAGAGCCCATCCTTCCGTCAACCATCATTTCCAGTCCCATCCAGTGGTCCTCTCCTTCAGTTGCCTCCACTACTCCACCCAATAATCCGCCGGGCTGTCCTCCAAACTTACAGTATGTACCTCGGACACAACGTACCCCTCTCATTCACTCTACTCACTCTTCACTCGGTACTGGCCACCCAGGGGCCAACGCAACTCTCTCGCTGCTGCGTAATCGCTTCTGGTGGCCCAACATGGCCAGGGACGTTAGAAGGTTTGTGCAAGGCTGCCCAGACTGCGCCATATCCAAAAGTACCCGTCATCTTCCAGCAGGAAAACTTCAGCCATTACCCATACCTCAACGTCCATGGTCACACCTAGGAGTGGACTTTATCACCGACCTACCCTCATCAGATGGAAAAACTTGCATCCTTGTAATTGTTGATAGATTCTCCAAATCTTGTCGCCTCATCCCACTAAATGGTCTTCCCACAGCATTACAAACTGCAGAAACCCTCTTCAATCACGTTTTCAGATACTATGGTATACCAGAGGATATTGTATCTGACCGAGGACCACAATTCATCTCCAGACTATGGAAAGCTTTCTTCTCCCTCCTGGGTGTGACCGTCAGCCTCTCTTCAGGTTATCATCCGCAGTCTAATGGGCAGACCGAGCGCAAGATCCAGGAAATTGGGCGCTTCCTGAGAACCTTCTGCCATAGCCGCCAGAACTCCTGGAACCAGTTTCTAGGCTGGGCCGAGTACGCCCAAAATTCCTTGCGCCAACAATCCACAGGTCTCACCCCCTTTCAATGCGTACTCGGCTACCAGCCTCCCCTGTTTCCCTGGTCAGGTGAACCCTCGGACGTCCCCTCCATCGATCACTGGTTCCGGGAGAGCGAGAGAGTCTGGGACGCAGCTCACCATCAGCTTCAACAGGCAGTGCGCAGACAAAGGATTACAGCGGACACCAGAAGATCTGATCCCCCCCAACTTCCGTCCTGGGGATAAGGTCTGGCTGTCCACCAGGGACATAAGGCTGAGCCTGCCCTGTAAGAAATTGAGTCCCAGATTCGTTGGTCCCTTCACGATCATGGAACGCATCAATCCCGTCACATACAAGCTCCAATTACCACCTCACTACAAGATTCACCCAACGTTCCATGTATCACTATTAAAACCCTTCTCTCCACCTCTTTCCACAGGGCCTGACTTGGAGGAAGAAACCCCTCTCCCAGAACTGGTCGACGAAGGTGCGGTTTACCGCGTAAAGGAGATCTTGGAATCCCGGCGTCGTGGTGGTAAACTCGAGTACCTCATCGATTGGGAGGATTACGGCCCTGAAGAACGATCCTGGGTACCCAGAGACGATATACCAGATCCTCAACTCCTGGAAGAGTTCCATAGCACACATCCCGAGAGACCAGCACCCAGAGGCAGGGGCAGACCACCACGACGCCGAGGTCGGCCCTCAGGAGCGGTCCGTGGAGAGGGGGGTACTGTCACAGACCAGTCAGGCCCTTCACTCCACCAATCACAGCGATCCGCATCACCAGAGTTCTGAGTACCCGCACCTGCACCCAATCAACTCATCAACTCACAGCACCATAAATACTCCACTCACACTCACTTCACTGTCCGATCTCGCTTACGCCTACACGGACTCTGACTACGCTACTCAAAAGAGAACAAGTTCATATCCTTCCAGAGAAAGTATTACCTTACCTGTTGTCCTTACCTGCTGTGTTCCTTCCTCCTAGTGTTTCCTATCGTCGAAGTGAAGTGAGTGTACCCCTGTTCGTCTATACCAACCGGATTCTTGAAGATTAGACATACCATTCATCATTCCAACCCATACTCATCGATTCACCTGAAGATTGTCTCACCTGTTTTAATAAATCTCACATAGTTATTTTTCTAATCACCTTGTGTCTGAGTCCATCTGTAACAGTAAACCAATGTCCATAGCATAGCAATATACTGTATAAAGCACAGCTCGCACAGAAACCAAGCAACTTCCCAGCAACTTAAAGAAAAACAACAAAATCTGTCTGTGGAACTTTTTCGCTCTCGCTTGAAACTCCAGATTGCAAGGATTCCTATTGGAACGACTTGGAGAAATTCCGCAGAGCGATAGTAAATGTGGCTGCAGTTTGTTAAAATGAATGAAATATGTTTTGTTTACCCATGTCCTGCTGCTCTTTATCATGTTTCTCTAAGACTTCTGAGAGAGATTTAACATGGGCTGCTTGCTGTTTCTCTTTCTCTGCTTTTAGGACCTGTAATAAAAAATAAACATCTTAAGTTTAATAAGCCATTGTGTTGCAAAATAAGAATGGTTGCCATTTTGGATCTCTTGACACTGACCTCTTTCTCAGCATTAAGTGAATTGATCTGTTGTATACATTTTTCAGTGAGTTCATTGATCTTCTCTTTGTATTCAATGTCCCTGAGGCTGAGCTGGTACTTGTTCTCCTCCTGGAGCTCTGTCACTCTTGCGTTCAGGTCCAGCATTATTTTATTCTGCAGGACGGTTCAACACAAGATGAAAAAAGGCTGCAGCTGCTCTTGCGGTTTACAGCGGGACAGTTCTGTGTTCATTTTCCCAAATTGTTTCCTAAACTTTCTCTTAAACTCCAAGTTTAAGAACACAGTTACCGATTTAAAGAAGACCTAAAAACCTGAGCTTAATATTTAAATTTTTAAAATTTCATTTAAGGTTAACAATCTGCAAATTTTGCTGTTTTTTTTTTAGTATAAAGCTTCAAATGAGCAACACAAAGGAAAATATTTTCTGAGATTACCTTTTCCTCAAGGTCTGATTTGGTGATGAGGATCTCTTCTGCATATATTAATTCCTTCTCTCTTTTCAGCCCTTGTCCCTCTTTGTCAATGATTTTCCAGATAAAAAGACAGCTGTCTTCTGAGACAGTTATGAGGAACTGGTCATCAAAAGTGATGACCATCTACAGACACAAGACATAAAAATATTAAGGAGCTAGGAGCTCACATTCCAACGAATTTTAGCAGTACAAACCTTAGTGACAGGGCCAGCATGGGCCTGGTACTCTATCCAGTCATTCTGGATGGGTAGAGGGTATTTGATGGCCCTCACAGTCCCAGTGGAAGTTCCAATGAAGAGCGCTCGTCCTGAACGAGACATGGCAACAGTGGTGCAAACCACATCACCTGTACGCACTTCCTTAAGGATCTGCAGCAAGAATATTAACACACACTTTTATCTCGCGGGATCATTTATGGTTCTGTTTAATCAAAAGCATTCAAATGTGCTGTGCCACAATGCGACCAATGACATTTGACTCCACTGATGATGCAATGTGTTGTGAGGTACGATATTTGAAAACACAATTTCTGGTGAATTTTAGCTTTTTCCACACATAAAGCTATTGTATAGCTTCAGAGGGCCCTGAAATGCGGTGTAGTATGAGTAGAATGGACTACTTCTATGGGGGTTTTATTCATTTTAGTAGAGTGAATCATCATCCAAAAATGCTTGAGATTCTTGGTAACAAAGTACCTGCATAATATCTACCATTTAAGGAATATTTTCGAGATCAATACAAGTTAAGATCAATCGACAGGACTTGTCACAATGATGATTACCACAATCAATTTCAATTTGTCTGTCTTTCTCTAAAAAAGTGTTACAGTGAGGCATTTAGCAAAGGAAGTGAATGAGGCAAATCCATAAACGTTAAAATAATCATTGTTTCAATAATATAGCCACAAGGCATACACTACTGTTGAAAAGTGTGGGGTTTTTTTCAGCAGGGACACATTAAATGAATCAAAAGTCAAGGTAAAACTATTGTAATATCTATTTTAAAATAAATACTGTTATTCAAACTTTCTATTCATCGAAGGATCCAAAGAATATTATGTAGAACAACTGTTTTAAAGACTGATTATAATAAAAAAATGTTTCTTAAGCACCCAATCGACATATTAGAATGGGTTACACTTTATATTAGGTGGCCTTAACTACTATGTACTTACATAAAAAAATAAGTACAATGTACTTATTGTGTTCATTTTGTATTGCAAAACACTTCTGCTGCTATTGAGGGGGGATACGGGTAAGGTTAGGGACAGGTTTGGTGGTGTGGGTAGGTTTAAGGGTGGGTTAAGGTGTAAGGGATGGGTTGACAGTGTAATTATAAATGTAATTACAGAAATTAATGACAGATGTAAGTACATATAGGTATTTTTAAAAATATAAGTACAATGTAAAAACATGTATGTACACAATAAGTGCATTGTACCAAATGATTAATTTAAATGTAAGTACATAGTAGTTAAGGCCACCTAATGTAAAGTGGGACCTTAGAATGAATTCTGAAGGATCACATGACACTGAAGACTGGAGTAATGGTTTTAAACAGCTCTACAGCTCAAATAATACTCACATTTTAACAGAAATAATGTAAGTGCTTTTATCAAATTCAAAATATTCAAACATTTGGCTCAATTCACTTCCATTGTAAGTGCCTCAGTGTTAAACTTTTTTTTTTTTTTTTTTTAAATGACCAAGAAGTTGAAATAAATATTTGTGGTAAAAAACATTTTACCACAAATGCTGTTGATTAAAGGAACACTCCACTTTTTTTGGAAATATTGGAAAGATTCAATGATCTATGCTAAGCTATGCTAAAAGTGCTCTCGCCAGATCCGGAGATCGGCTGAATGGATTCAAAAATGGTAAAACTCAACTTATTAACTCTGGGGGAGTTGGAGAATGAGCCTATTTCCAAAAAAAGTGGAGTGTTCCTTTAAGCTTAAGATGTATTGAACCCATAATATTCCTTTAATAAATATTACTACATTGTTTAGTACATTGTGTACATTGTTTGTCTGTAGTTAGTTAACTACGTACATCCTCTGTCATGTCCTGGATTCATAGTACTAGTATATTGAGAATTTAAAACATTTTTAATGATAATTTTATGCTCTGTACAGAACGGTGACATAGTAATGTGAACATATGAATAAGAAAACCATGGTTAAATAGGCTGTTTATTGAACTAACCACATAAATTCTGAAATACATATTGAAAACTGGTTAAAAACCCTGTATTTAAATGACTGCATTAAAGTAAATATATAGCAATCAGAATCCAGGTCTGTGACTCAGAAGTGGCTCTGGTTTTGCGATGTGAAATGAGTCTTTTGAAAATGTGCTCACTTGACAGTCTTGGATCTCTTTCAGAGAGCAGTCTGTCCCGACAGCGAAGAATGTCTTTGCGTCAGGGGAGATGGTCACTCCTGTGTAGCTGCACGTCTTGAGGACGCTCTCAGACTCTCGCGCACCGGTGAGAGTATTCCACTCATACACAGCCCCGTCCATGCCACACGACACAAGACGACTGTCCTCTGCGCTGAACGCTATCGCCCGCACCTGAAGCACAATAACATAGAGACACTGTTTAACGACTGTTCACGGAGGCAAAATTAGAGCAGTGGATTACCACATTAAAGATATCGTATTCCACACAATACATACACATAGCATTGGAACAGCCATGACAGAGTTTTCAATTCTGGATGAACTTTTCCTTTAAATTTCAGAACACATACTTTTTCATTGTGTCCCTTCAGATTCAGGACATCCTCAAATGTGGTAGTGGAGTAGATGTTGATCACGTTTCCATTGACAGCAGCAAACAAGTGGCCCCCGTGGCTGAACGCACACTGAGGACCAATGCATAGAAAATGAGCCACCACAGTCAATCCACAACATGTATAGGCATGTAACAAATGAGATTTTGTAAGAGCGTTGCTTATACAAGAACAATGTTGTATACATAAATAAACAGATAATAGCAAAGTTGAGCAATGTGGAGACGCACCTCACGGCAACTGCGTACAGTGAACTCCTTGAAAGTCCTGATGTCATCGATGAGCAGAGTCATGAGACGGAGTTTGTCTGAGAATCCCACCAGGATGTAGAGTCCAGTGGGGTGAAGAGCTATGCTGTAGGCTTCCTCCTGGAACTCCTTATACATCTCTAAAACACTGGACAACACACACTCACGCTATTGGAAATATCCAACACAATATTTCCCTGCTACAAAAGCCCTGACAGCTCAGACCTGATGGAATTTTAATGCTTTAGGGCTGTCAAAGTCAATTTAAAATATCGATTAAATAGGTTCAATAAAATTAATAAATATACTAACATTCAATGAGTCAGTAAAATGTTTTATGTTTTGGAAAGAAGCCTAGTATGCTCAACAAGGTTCCATTTGTTTGATCAAAAATACAGTGAAACATTAATATTGTGAAATTATATTGCAATTTAAAATAATTGATTTCTATTTTAATATATTTTAAAATGTAATTTATTCTTGTGATGCAAAGTTGAATTTTCAGCATCATAACTCCAGTCTTCAGTGTCACATGATCTTTCAGAAATCATTTTAATATGCTGATTTGCTGCTCAAGAAACATTTCTTATTGTTGAAAACAGTTATGCTGCTAAATATTTTTGTGGAAACTGTGATAAGTTTTTTTTTACAGGATTTTTTGATGAATAGAAATTTCAAAAGAACAACATTTATTTAAAATTTAAATCGTTTGTAAAAACTTAAGTGTCTTTTCTGCCACTTTTGATCAATTTAATGTATCCTCACTAAATAAAAGAAAGAGAAAAAAAACAAACAAATTAAAGCAAAAACAAACAAAGCAAAAAACAAATTTTACTGACCCCTATTTATTTTATTTATATCCCTAGTTTTTAACAGTAACATATAAAAATCTGTTTTAAAGGAACACTCCACTTTTTTTGGAAATAGGCTCATTCTCCAACTCCCCCAGAGTTAATAAGTTGAGTTTTACCGTTTTTGAATTAATTCAGCTGATCTCCGGGTCTGGCGATAGCACTTTTAGCATAGCTTAGCATAGATCATTGAATCCGATTAGACCAGTAGCATCACGTTCAAAAATGACCAAAGAGGTTCGATATTTGTCCTATTTAAAACTTGACTCTTCTGTAGTTATATCGTGTACTAAGATTTGGCTAGGAACTATACTCTCATTCTGGCGTAATAATCAAGGAACTTTGCTGCCGTACCATGGCCGCAGCAGGCGCAGTGATATTACGCAGCGCCTGAAAGTAGTCCCCAGCTAGGTAACTAGTTATAATATAGCTGGGGACTACTTTCAGGCACTGCGTAATATCACTGTGCCTGCTGCCGCAGCAAAGTTCCTTGATTATTACGCCAGAATGAGAGTATAGTTCTTAATCATATCAGCCTAGAAAATCGCAAATTTTCATTTTCCTCCGGTCTTAGTACACGATATAACTACAGAAGTGTCAAGTTTTAAATAGGACAAATATCGAAACTCTTTGGTCATTTTCGAACGCGATGCTACTGGTCTAATCGGATTCAATGATCTATGCTAAGCTATGCTAAAAGTGCTATCGCCAGACCCGGAGATCGGATGAATGGATTCAAAAACGGTAAAACTCAACTTATTAACTCTGGGGTAGTTGGAGAATGAGCCTATTTCCAAAAAAGTGGAGTGTTCCTTTAAGAAATCTAATATTTCATTAATAAATAATGCTGTCTTTATGACATCTTTATTTTATTTTTACTCACACAATTTAAATGAGTCTTTACAAACAGAAATATACAGCTGGTTTATATTTTAGTAAGGGGGTCTCTCACAATGGTTTATTTATTTAGGCATCCAATAAGAGTGAAAAAAGCCCATAATAAATGTAGGATTAAAAGATTTTGGCATTTTTGGGAAATTGTGGTAAGATCTACCAAGACACAATTTATACATTTCTAGATATGGATATTTCTGCAAAGCAACCATTATCTCAAAACCTACTTTTCTCAGAAAGTAAATACTGCTTTGACAGAGCTGAACTTACCTGGTCTCAAAGTTCCAGATGCGCACTGAGCGGTCCTGGGAACAGGTGGCGATGAGTGGTTTGCGGATGCAGGTGGATAAACCTGTGATAACGCTGGAGTGGGACGAGTGAGACAGGTGCTCAAACTGAGCAAAAACACCCTGATAACACAACAGGAGAAAGAGCTGAATTAGTCATGACTGGTATTATGAGTACAAACATAACTATGAGTAAAACACCTCTTTTATTACATGCTGCATCACGGGACACCGTGAGGTTTGTCATCTTGTTTCTTACAATAGCTCTCTCAGTTTAAAAAAGACACTAAGGAAACTAAAAAATAAGTAAAATAAAAAAGAGGTAAAAAAATGAACCCAATTTCTGACCATCTGAGATAAGCTCAAGCCCAGACAACTCAACAGCACAGGATTGAGGACTGAGGATTGTACAGCTTTCTCCGTGTGTACAGGTTGCATTTCTTGATGCAGCAACGGACTGTCACAACGGTATTTGGAATTACTCTTGAGCCCACATGGCTATATTTAACACAATAGTATGATTGAATGGTCTGATAATTCTCTCATTAAGTTTAGATTATAAACTGGTATTTTGGCCAGAAGCGATGGTTTAATCGTCTCGATGGATTCTTACAAACATGCAGCTTTTTGCTTGACAAGATGTTAATTGACGAACTGGAGTGGTGTGGATTACTTGTGGATTATTGTGGTGTTTTTATCAGCTGTTTAGGATTCTCATTCTGACGGCACCCATTCACTGCAGAAGGTCCATTGGTGAGAAAGTGATTTAATTCTAAATTCTCCAACTCTGTTCTGATGAAGAAACAAACTCATCTACATTTTAGATGGCCTGAGTACATTTTCAGCACAAATTTTCATTTTTGAGTGAACCATTCCTTTAAAGTGCTAAAATTACTAACTGGGTATAAACAAAACTAAAATCGAACTAAAACTAAAACTGAAATAAAAAATAAAGCTAATTCAAAATATCAATATAAATAAATAAAAACTATAATAATATACAGTTAAAAAATAATAAAGAAACTAAATAAAATAAAAAAAGAGATAAAAAATGAACCCAATTTCTTTAGTATATAAATATAGGCAGACGGCACCTTGTTCAGCTCGGCTAGAGAGAGGCTGATGCCGTAGAGCTGCCCGCGGTCTGTGCTGGCAGCCAGGGTCTCTTCTGACGGACTGATGCACAGAGTGCTGATTTCCTGCTGCTCTGCAGAACTGGGATCATTACTGAACAGTTCTGGAGGAATCTGAGATGACAAGACAAGAAAACCCTTTCAGGATCAACCTGACACACTCCCATGAGCATCTGAATGAGAAAATGTCATGGCACCTTTATTTCTTTAGTTTTCTTGTACTGGTCTTCCTCCTCTCTTTTCTCAAACAAACACACAGTGCCAGGACCAGCAGAGCAAGCGAAACCATTAGAATAACCTACAATGGCTGTCACCCGCGGCAGTGTGGAGAAGGTCTCGTTAGAGTCCTGCTTTTCTGACTGACTGCAAGAACAACATACACAAATTACAGTAATACACATTCATGACATTTTATATATTATAAATCATAATGAGATAAATGTTACATGTACCAGAAATTTAAAATGCTGATAATAATCAAAATTTTCAGGGCTCTGTGCATCTAAATAAGACACATGGCATATTAGTCCTCAATAATTCAATAACATGTACACGCTGTATCTATTACTGGGTGTTTCTTTTAGATGCAAGTCATTGACACCAGTGACTGCTTTCTTGTTATATGAATGTCACATCAAAGGGGTCATCGGATGCAAAATTCACTTTTACATGTTGTTTGAACATAAATGTGTTTGTACACATCCATCCTATAATGATAAAAATCTACTCGGTGATTTTTTTTTTAATCCCTATAAATAATATCCCCTTTCTCAAATCAAGCCATTCTTAGCTTCTTGGCTGTGTGACGTCACACAGACTCACCCAGGCCCCTCCCACAATTGTTGATTGACAAAGTGAACTGAGTGAGCTGTCATCAGTCCACCATTGTTTCGATGCCAGAGCAGGAGCACACAAGAATTTCTCCTTAATGATTGAGGCGTTTTGTTGTTGGATGTAATAATGAACATAGCAGTCATCATTTACTCCCGACATCTGAGCTGCTGAAGACGAAGTGGATTACTATTGTTTTTGAAGGGAATGCTCCCCCGATCTACCTAGATGCATTTATGTTTGTGCGAATCATTCATGATCCAGCCTCACCTACAGAAGAGAGTACAAGTTTCTTTTTTGAATCTTTGCAAATCGCCTTTCCTAATAACGTGCTAGTTAGCAAGTTCCGCGGATAAATTAAAGTAAACAGTCTCATGAGAACGGCTCCTCACCTCATGGAAGAGAGGGGCGGGGTCCGCAGAGCTCATTAGCATTTAAAGAAACATGCACTAAAACGGGTTGCTGTGTGCAGATCTGGTTTTGGCAAGGTAAAAAATGGTGTTGTTTTACACTACCATTGAGAAATTTTAACCAAAGTATGTTATAGAGTCATTCCGTGTCAAATCAACCAAATTTCAGAAACTTCCCCGGCTCAAATTTTTGATTTTGCTAATATTTTTTCTGAAGAAAGATAAGCATGTATAGTGATGAAAGCCAAAATATTAAATGTCATGGATGAATATTTATAGAGTAATCTGCTTTTTTGAACAGGGAGGTCAAAATTCACCTGAAATTCAGAGCCAAATTACAGTGGGCTAAAAATGACTGCAGAAAGACGGCAGCATCATAATGTTACTTTTACACAGAGATTGGTGGGTCTATTAGTAAAATCTGTTGACTTTAGCTATCTTTGTTGCAATATGTGCCAATGGTGACCGTTCAAAAATGGGGAAAGAGCAAGTTTTTTCTCCAAAGTTTTCAGGCCTGTAACTCAAGAAGTATTAAAGATATCTTAATGCCCTTTTAGATTTTGGGTCTTAACAAACTTTTCTTTTGGCATCTTAATTTTTAAGGCCCTATATGTTTTGGTTCCAGAGATACTGGGATCTCAATATGGCTCCAGGAGTAAATCATTAAATTGAACACATTTTCAGTTGTCAAAAACCAAGTGTGAAAATTGCCATTTTAACCCTCTACAAAAAAAGTGGATTACTCAGTAAATATTCATCCATGACATTTAATATTTTGGCTTTCATCACTAAACATGTTTATCTTTCTTCAGAAAAAATATTAGCAAAATCAAAAATTTGAGCCGGGGACCTCTGGTTGAGTTGACACGGAATGACCTTATAGGGACTTTTCATTAAGACCCTAAAGAATCATATCAACTTGTGGAAAATGGGCATTCGATGAACCCTTTAAAAAAAAAACCTACTTGTTTATAATGGTGTCAGTAAAGAGACTGATATGAAATACATATGGTGTGAAGAAAATCAAGAAAAATAAAACAAATGTTTAAGAAAGTGAAAATAGTGAAAAAAGAATTGTGAAATATTTAATTGTATGTATTTAGGATTCATAATATTACATAATATTTATATTACAGAAATACAACAAATGCAATTGTCACAAACATCATTTTCACCACTAAATGTTATTAAACATTAAATTCTAAAATTATACACAAACTAAAACCAGAAAGTATCAGTAATTATTATCAATTTTTTTTATATATTTTTAAATAAAATTTAAGAAAATATATGAATTACTAGTATTAACAATTGAAATCAATGGATTCCGTTGAAATGGATTTATTTAAATTCATTTGAACTTACAATTTTATGCATTCTTTTTTAACAACATAAATACTACTCATATATGTTTTAAAACAAAATATATGAATTTTACTTGCAAAAAATGTCACTTTTATGATGAAAAAGATGATAAATATTTCATGCAGCAGCTTCCTTTCTCTTTCAAATTTAGACCAATTGGTCTTTTTAAATTTTGCTCTAAACCCTTTTTAGGCTGTAGTTTATTTGATATAGTTTATCTGGTTAATTCACAAAAAAACATTTAAAAATAAAAAGGCGGTATAACATGCGTAAGTTGATACACAAAATTGATCATTTAAAAAAAAAAAAAAATGCTTATTCCTCTTAAAAATACTGTATTTTGTATTATACGTATAAAAAATATTCTATACTATTCTGGGTCAGAAATTACAAGGTTTAAGAAAACATGAGATAAATGACAGATTTCTCCTGTATTGTATGTACACTGCATGTATGAACTGACGTTCCGTGGCACATTTCCCTCTTGACACTGCTAATATCATAAGCACTTGATGTCACAGTTCATTCCACTCACCTGTAAACCTTCTTCACTGGCGTCACATTCACCTCCCAGCGCAGACGGCCTGACTCAAACATCATCAGCTGACCTGCGTCAGTGCCAGCAATCACCTGCTCCGTGGACATCCAGGTGTGGCACAGGAAGTGATGGGTGTCTGTTTTAAATGTGCTGGACTGTTTCAGGGTTTCTCCAGCATAGCGAAAGATCTTGAACACACCGTTGCCACTCACACAGATCTGTGTGTTGTCCTCAGGGTTGAAGCTGATCTGAGAATGGGAATGGATAGATTGTATTTTAGGACAGCTCGATCACTGCAGTAATTTTGACCTGTGATCAAAATGACTTTTAATGGTCAAATTAAAGTTTAATTAATTAATGTGGTTTGCATTATGGTAATGAGAATATGAGAAATAGGATTTTTTTCCCATATAGCAAAGGTGTGCTTAACTGAAAATAATGATACAATAATTTTATATATTTTGATGAACAAACATGTGGAAATGCCAGAAGTTTATTCCATGTACTACAGATCAGTACTTATAGTTTTATAGTTATTATAGTTAATAATAGTAAATGACCTTTATACAATTTATACATATATATATTTCAATATGCATTCATTTGATCAAAATCTTGAATTTTATTTTTATTTTATTTTTTTTAATTTAAACTTTATTTAACCAGAAAAGACTCTCTGAGATTAAAAATCTCTTTCACAGGAGTGTCCTGGCCAATAACACTTAAAACAATTACATATCACCGAGTCATCTTCCGAATAACTGATTTAAAATGATCCGAAGACAGCAAATTTTGCATTTGCAATTTCAATTTCGATTGAAGAAGATTCCAGTCGGACGGAGCTGCATGCATAAAAGCCTTCTTACCTAGTTCAGATCGAACAAAAGGAAGTATAACAATTTAGCGGACTTTTTTTATTTCCTATCAGTATTATTTTAGTATTATTTATACAATATTATTGTTTTACTAAAATTTTGAATTAGCTTTTATTTTACATTATTTATAAACTTTTATGTGATTTTGTCATTTTTATATTTTATTACTATTTAGTTTTTTTTTGTATTTCAGTTTAGTTTTAGTTCAGTTTAATTAAATAATTAAAACAATGTAATTTAAGTGCTTCAACTTTTTAATATTTTTTTAAAATTTACTTTAATTTTTAATATTTATCTATATTATTTCAGCCTTACAGCTTTTTCAAATAGTAAAAATATTTGAATAGTTTTAGTTGACAATAATGACGCTGTTTCCTACATACAATTCACATTAATATAATTTTTCATAATATCTTAAATTGAGTGATTGTGATGAAATTGAGTGATTGTGAGAACATGAACAATATTTTTAGGACCATATTATCTTGTTTTGATATAATTTTAATAACAATTACCCATAACTCCCCACACAATTCTCATTACTCTATTGCAAAGAATGAAATCAATCCTTTAAACAGTAATGGTAATGAATTGTAACCTTCATTTAGGGGAGGGGGACATTTAATTGTCACGAAAATAATGCCACAGTGCCAAACCTCTGCATGGTCCTAAAAACAGACTTTATCTTCTTTATGTAAAATATAATTTCTTGTTTTTGTCTTTTGATTTTGAGGTGAAATTTGACCATTTTAAGTCACCTTCCTGTTAAATGCGTTTACCTGGTTTATGGGGCCATCGGTGCTTGTCTTCACAGTCGCCATCACCTTCTTCTTTTCCCACATCCAGAGGAAGAGAGTCCAGTCTGGCCCGCCTGCCTGACCGATCAGATACTTGGAGTCAGGGGAAAAGGCCATGCAGACAAACTCGTTCACCGGGATCTCTCCTCCAGTCAGCACTTTCCTCTTCCTGCTCTGCTCGTGCTGGAGATCAAACACAGTGATGGTGGCTTTCTCTACACATTCAGACACAGCCAGATAACGCCTGTTTGTGCTGATGGCCAAGGCCTGCATGCCCTGACTTCTCTCTGTACCTGTGCAAACACAGGAAACAGATACTGGTCACCACACGTGGGTTCTTCTCACAGAACATGTCCAAACCACATTTAATCCCAAAATCAAAATAAAGAACCAAGGAAAAACATTTTGCATAAAAATACATTAGGAACAATTCCTGTATTAGTGGAGAAAAAATACTATAACACTATTATATATGTATAAAATATGTTTTAAAACATATTTCACTTTATTTCTTTTTTTCAGCATAGTAAAATATTACTTCTTTATTTCAATGTTGGGAGACATTTAAACATTTACTGGACTGAAGGAACTTAGGTTTACTTGATTATACAAACTTTTTTTTTTTTTTTTTCAAAATATCATGTTAAAATGTAAGTATTAAATATATAACTTGAAAACAGAGATATGATCATAAAAATTAAATACACACTTACACAGAGTTTAGGATTAGTAAGAGTTTTAATGTTTCTCAAGGCGGGCATTTATTTGATAAAAATACAGAAAAAAAAAAAACAGTTGTGTTGAATATTGCTAAATATTATTGTTGAATATTGTGAAATATTATTGCAATTTAAGATAAAAGTTTTCTATTTTAATATAAGGTGAATTAATTTATTTTCTATTTTAATATTAAGCTGAATTTTCAGCATCAATACTCCAGTCTTCAGCGTAACATGATCCTTCAGAAATCTTTTAATATGCTGATTTGATCTTTGATGAATAAAAAGTAAAAAAAGAACAGTATTTTTTAAAATAGAAATATTTTAGAAATAAAAATCCTTCTATTTTTCCTCTATGACAATATGTATTCACTATCATTTTATTTAACACATCCATCCTGAACAAAAACATAAATTTCTCAAAGAAGAAAAAAACATTTATTGACCCCAAACCTTTGATATATATATTGTTAGACAGATAGACATAACCTATTGCTTAACATATGAAGCGAATAAAGATTATGATAAAGTTTTGTTGTACCTGGAATGAACTTCTGGCATTTCTGATTGATGTTATAGCGCACACAGTTGTTTCCACACGGAAATATGACGGTTTGCTCATCAAAATACAATAAATTATTCCTCACTCCAGTCCGCAATCCGAATATATAATGAGACTGAGCCACTACTGTAGCCATCTGACAAAATTATTAGCTAACACTCTGTAGAAAAGAAATATTTAAGCGGGTTGGTTTGTTTGCTGTGCATCTATCGGACACTGCAGCGTTGAATGTTGATTAGTTAGTTACTACGGTAACAACAAGCTACCTCGTCACAAACCACGCCCATTACACCGCCCACCTTACAGAAAAGCCCCCCACACGTCTTGTCTGTAAACTTCGACGATAAATTAGCCCTTAAATACGATTATTTAAGAATTACGAATGAATATTATAGCCGTAAAAAATACAGTATACGCTTGTTTAGCCATCCACTTTTATTTTAACATCGACAAACGTCTGCAAGTATGACTTCACACCAATAATAAATGAAAACAGGTGATAAATAATGATATTCAAGCTTATTATGTATTTGATAAACCCAAGCCCAATCATTATTACAATAAAAAATACTATAGAAATTATATAAAAAGAGAAAATAAGAATTTGGTAGAACAAAGATAGGCTAGATATAGGGCTACAGTGAATGAGTGAGTGAATGAAAACTCGACAGACATCATTTTAAGACCCCTAATACAGAGCTCTGAGAAATTAAAGCCCGTGAAATTGACTGACACTGACCAGTTTAACAAACAAAATTTAATTTTGAATTTTTACAGTTCAGTGATGAACGATGCTCTGCTGCCCTCTTGCGTTTGGATCCTAACATTCAGCCTGGATATTTTGAATGAAATTTGCTCAGAAAGTAATATAAACTGACGTGATTTCCACTGGTGTGATGCAAATAAGAAAGAAAACCTTTTGGATTCTCGCTTTTTCTCTGTTCAGATAGTATGCGTTTATGAACACTCTAATAGAAATTAGAATTTTTTGCATGTAGATGTATTAGATCAGATAATTATATTCAGCTGCTTTTTTAATTCCTGCTTTAAACATTTAAATGGAGCTTTAAAGACTGCACAAGTCTTCATATGTCTAAGGTATGACTTTTATTTTTTGTGTTTTTTTCCATACTGCATACTGAATCCATTCCATACTGTGCATCCCAGGCCGTTTAAACAATGACGCCTGTTCTGAGATGGTCCTCACTGCAGAACACAAGATCCAAGGGGGGGAGGTTGGATCCAGAACCCACCCATCTCTGGAACACAGTGCTGTTGTAGTCTATAGTTCTTGTGTGCGACTGGGACGAACAAAGTTTAAATCTTTATAGAAGCACATAAAATAATATGTTAAAAATAATATCACAAAAACATATTTTGAAATATGGCAGGTCTTCTCTCTTCCTTGTAGTGCATGACGCTTTTCTTCTACATGCTCCTGTTTGGGAAGTTCATTGAACAGTAATTAAAGAACACGGTAAGTTCAGTAGGCCAATTTTTTATTCCATAATGTTAATGCTATGTATAAATGCATGAGAAAATTGTATTAATGCATGTTAAAGTACAGCATAAATCCTTTGCCTGAAAAATAACTGATACTGCTCTATTGTTTATTTCTGTGAATGACTCTCGGTCTGCATGCCACTGTTTGAGCTGCTGGACCACAATGGTAAATTTGGAAGCAGAGTCATGTGACAGCAAACAAATAAAAGGTAATTGTTACCGTGTCCACAAGCTGTAAACACTTAATTGAAAGGTTTTTAATGAACATTTTTCACACTGTGCAGGACAGTGATTTCATCATGGATACACTGAGTTGAGTTGCAGTTACATGCATGTTCATTAAATTCATATCTGAACATTCAACTGCTTGTATGGCAGTAGTTTTGTAGTCTTTGGAGTTGGATGTACAAGGTATTTGCTGGTCTATGTAAAAAGCATCTATAAAAATTCCCAAATGCATCAAAAAATATTAACTTCTGTTCAAATATCACATTATTTCCAAATGAAATTGCTCTAATACTGATCGTCTCTATTCCATGTTGTTCATGACCGCCTACATTTACATGCACTGTTTGATCCTCCACAGTGGTAAAATGGGTCATGTGTCAACAGTAAATTAACACGGTAATGTTCAGTAACCCACATTTTTATTACTATAAAATAATCATGTTTCATTTCACTACATCAGAAAATCAGTGTATCTCTGTGTTTCTTTCCATGCTTGACTCTCTTTATCTACGTGCCACTGCGCGAACCACAATGGAAAATGTGGCAAAAGGGTCATGTGACAACTTCAAACTGGCACACTAACCCAACTTTTTAGTCCAAAACCTAAATCACATGCACCATTTAACAATACTGACCTCTTGTCTTGTTTAACAAGACAAAAGTAATGCAATATAGAGGTACACCATCACTTTTTTTTTAACTGTGCAGGCTGAAGGATCTGGAGTTAAACAATGAAGAGCAGAAGACTGGACTTGCAGCTGTTTGCCCAACAGATTCGCTCATTTCCTACACTTGGAAATTCACTTCTCTCTACTCTCAACCATCAAAAAACCTTTGTATATTATCCTCTTGAAAATCCTACTAAATTCCACAGTTATTATTTGTCCTCCAGGTCAACAGAGCAGCCTCATCAAAAATCAAAACATGCTGCATCAGTACTCTGCACACTAGTCACAAAGTATTTTAGAAACATGCACATGTAACACATATACCTTTGTAAAATAACTCCTTTTAATCAAACACATCATTTGTATGCTACCTATCATATATTTGTAAATAAATGACTGTTTAATGAGATGGGTGTGCTTGATATGATTTGCATAACTGGCTGTTTGGCTGTATGGAGAAAGTCTTAAATCGTTCTCTGTGGACAGTCTGTGTCGATATTGTTCTTTATGCCAGTATAAGTGCTGAGAACGCAAAAGTACTTTGTCGCAAAGGGCCTCAAAGTCTTTACAGTAAGTAGTAAGGGTAAAAGGCATTTGCAGTAAGGGTAAAAATATTTGCGAGGTAGCTCCCAATCCGATAGATACGTGTAAACAAACAGACAATGCAACCCAGGTCTCTTTCTATTCTTTTATTTTATTTTGATCTTTTTACCTGTATGGCACCTTACACAATATATAACTGCTTCGTTTTTTTACCAGCGTTAACCACGTTAACCACCGGACCATTAATTACTGGACACTCTGATTGATGCAGCTCTCCTCTCCTTCTACTCTTATTAGCATTTGCCACCTTACCTTATATTTTATTCCTCTCTTTTAATCCATAATGAAGCACACATCCCGTGGCACGTAATGTCATGCCTGCCACAACATCTTTCATTGTTTTCACTCCAAACAGAGGTGCATTTTTTGACTGCAAATTATGGTACTACCATTTTTTTGTACATGTGGGGGGCACACACTTATAAATTTTGCCTGTGAAACACATGCTCAGTTGAATGTTATTTAAGAGTGCGATATAATTAAAGTAAAGGTACCTTTCAGTATTTTGTTCATGTACCTCTTCCGTCACTTCATGTGTCCCCAGGGGTACGTGTACCTCAGATTGAGAACCACTGCTCTAGTCTGGACGCCTTCCCATATCACTCCAGCAGACTTATCTGCACTCACTTACAGCATCAACATATCTAGAGTAACTCCACTGCTCCAAAAAACCTGTTGACATGGAGCACCACCAGAACCTCCTGTCCAAACTTTCTGGCCTAGTCATCACAGAAACTACACCTCACCCATCAGTCAACCATAATATCACTGTACAACTGGGTTCAACAGCACAAACACCAACCAGAACAGCCAGAAACAGTTAAACTTCTTTGCACGACTGGTGAGGACTGGACTACTGCAATGCTCTGTTAGCAGCCTTCAGTCCAGCGCAATAATGCCTCTGCACATCTGATCTTCAATCAACCAAAAAGGACCCCATATCACATCCCTATTCGTCTCGGACCACTGGCTACCAGCAGCTTCCCGTATCAGATTCAAGGTTTGTTGTTGGCCTTAAGGAATACAACTGAACAACAGTACCATCCTACGTCAGTACACCTCCACAGTACATTCAACCACATCACCTACAGTCAGTGAACCAGCGCTGGCTGGTGGTTTCATCACAAGTACAAAGTCACCTTCCACAACCTTCATTCACTTCCTACAAAATAAGAAACAGCTGAAGACACATCTACAAACACTTCATGTAAAACACAACTACAATTAAAAGCTCTCTGTACAAATAAATTCTATTTAGGGGTCCAAGCACTGAAGGTACTGTACTGTTTGGCAGGCACACAGATAATAGAACTATTTAAATATGCTTCAAAATCTGCCCATAGGGGGCATTACAACTAAATTCGATCAAAGGAAAATTAAATCAATTAATGAATTGCACAGTCAATTGTACAAAACAACAAATACGGCTGGCAGCAACCAATGACATTTCAGTGGTTCATTATGTCAAGTCTGAATGGCCTACCAAGACAAAAAAAGGATATTTGTACAGTACATTGTATGAAAATGTACAGTATATGTGTATTAAATTCTGTGAAAATGGGCCACAAGGTGACTAATATGCTTATCTCATGTGCAAGTCCAAAACTTCATTTCAGTCATTTTTAGGAAACATGCTTAGTTTCATGATATTGTGATGGTCAGGGCTAATAGCAAATTCTGATGAATCAGCAGGTTCAACTGACAGATAAAGGCTGTAAAACTATAATGTTCCAGAGGATAAGAATTGGTTTCCATCATTAAGAATGGCTGAATAGCTTAACGTGTATCAAATGCATGCATATGAACATGCATAGAACCAACTGTAGATGGTGCATATAGTTTTATATCATTATTAGGGTTGTGCATATTCAGGAAGTAGGCTAACTGTCAAGATGGCTTTATTTTATGGGGATTTATAGCGCTTACGCCTCCACACATTTTATACATTATAATGTCATTCTGTAAATTATTAAAAGAGCATTCGGTTATTTGTTCATATGGTGGTTTTGCTGTAGGCTGCAGATTCTCTGGCCTATTTTACCTGAACACAGACATGTTAACACTGAGGGGGGGTGTTAATAACTCTTGGGTTTAAACGTTTTTATTTTGTTATATGTTTTTAAAAATAAAATGATAGATTGTGCGCCTGTGCCATCGGCCTGCCATAAACCCGAAGAACGAGGCGCCAAGTCCTCCAGCAGCGGAACCATTCTTTTGCCGTTCTCTGTTTCCGTCGGGGCTTTAATGTTCCGCGCACTCGTGAGAAACAGCGCTGTCCACACGTGAAGCTCGGGGATGTTGTGAATTCTTCTGTTACTGTATTTATTTTCCTAATTCCCGTTCTGTATTCGTTTACAATGGTAGAAATAGATGAGGATCCCCAGATGGGGTTTGAGTCCGAGGAAGACGACGAGGACGAATTATCAGACGGCGAGGTGAGAATATAGTGCATTTCATGTGTTTTGTTCAAGCAGTGCAGTTTTACATTACAACCCGTTGTCATGCTACATAAATCAACAAGTAGGTACGAGATCCAAAAGAGTACTTAACACGTTTGTATCATACGTTTGTCTCTGATCAGCTGCAAGAAGCTTTCTCCAAGGGTTTGCTCAAACCTGGAATGAATGTTCCTCTGTTTGAGCCAAAGAAGGCCATCAACAATGTGGTAAGTTTTGTGGAGAACTTTATCCTGTGAAGTCTGACATGTGAAATTTAAAAAGGACCATTTTTTATCTTTAGATAAAATGTTTAAAAAAGTCCAGGTTGTGAATGTGTTTTGTTTTGCATCATATATGATGCTTCAGCATTTTATGGCCCATATGGTGTGGTTATAGGAAAATACTCGCACTCAAAGAGGAAAAAGACATCCAAACTGAGCAAAAATATGCAATCTTGGTGTAGATGGTGAGATTTTGATAGTTTGTAATGTAAATCAGCGATATATTTCTAGCAGTAAAACAGACTACTTACATAAAATGCATATGAATTTTAGTTATCACTCTATATCTCCCAATAATTTGTCATCGTAAGATTATGTAATGTTTTTATTTTGGAAGGCAAAGCATATAATGTAGTCAATACAACTATGATTGAGTGATGGACAAATAAACATTTCTTAAAAGCCTGACATATTTGATACTTTGCTACATTTTAACATGATATTTCGAATAAATTATGTATAATCAACTAAACCTAAAATGCTTTAGTCAGTCAATATTTCTAACAAAATAAGTTATTTTTACATTTACTTTATGAAAATCATTTCAGAAAGTATGAAAATGCATGTAGAAGATTGTGTACAACAGATTTGATAATGTTGCTAAATTAGAGGCCTTAGAAATTCATATCAGATATGATACTGTATTGTTTATAGAGTTAATAGTATAGTAATTGAAATGATTTGTTGACAAATCTAATAAAACATCTTTAATGATTTGATTGTACATCATTCAGGAGGGTCTTAAGAAATGTCTCACTGAGTTTAAGAAGAACCTGCCGTGGGCTGAAAGGCTGGACCTCACTAACTACCCAGCTGTTGACATTGTTGCAAAAGTGGAGGGCAGAGCGCAGCAACCAGAAGGCAGTGAAGACGTTAATGCAGAGGATGACTTTCAGAGGGAGATGTACTTGTAAGTGTGTGACTTGGTCATGTAAAACAAGGATGCTGCTTGGCTTATTTTGTGTACTTGTCTGATATTGTACCTTTATTTTATATATGCCAAACATGTTCTCAAACCGCTCTGATCACAATGCTGCACTTCATGAAACATGCTGTGCGTATATTTAATCTATGCAAAATCACAGCTATTGTGATTTTATAATTAGATGAAGCCATATCGTGATTTCAGTTTTTATTTTGATTATTTGTGCAACCCTACCTTATTTATGGATGTTCTCTATTTGACCTTTATGGTACTTTTAAATACTGGTTGTTGGATAGGAGTTCTGTTTCTTTCTTATATTTTTTTTTTTGCATGATTAATAACTTGCTAATAATACTTGTATTCATTGACAGCAAACAACATTTACACAAACTCCTAAATGAGCACTAATTTTACACTTTATAATATTTGGAAACAGTAGCCCCTTTCACAAAGTAATACCAGTAAATTGCCGTAATATTACTGGAATGACAAAAATTTTTTTTTAATAAATTCACACATCCGTTTCAAAATACTGGTAAATTCCGTGGCATCAGTAGCCAGAAAGTACCTCTGAACGGCTGCACCTCCTTGTGTTGTGTTTGTAAACATGAGAGGTATACATGGTCAGTGTTTTTGTTGATGTTTTCATTTTTGTGTCGAACGTTCACATTCATGCAGCGCTTTTGACATCGCATTACACGACGTCAGCATGGAGTAAATGCTTCAGAATGTTATGATTGGCCCAGAACCGTTGAATTTTTCATTTTAATGGCTCTGGATTGGCCCAGAGTAGACGTCATACATCAGCGCGTTCTGAGCTCGTTCATGCTCTTACCGTTAATCTTCATTCTGCGTTCACACAGCATCATTCTGACAATTTACTGATAATGTTACAACTTCTCATACTTGAAATCGGAACAAATTTTCTGGTATTTTTTTTAAAAGGGCTTGTTCACACATGATCTCTTTACGGCAATTTACCGGTAATTTTCCAGTAAAGTCTGTATTTGTTAAAGGGGCTAGTGTCTTGTGCTTCAATATGTTTCATACTGTATGTTAACTGGTGTGTTTCAGCTACCGTCAGGCTCAAGCAACTGTTTTAGCGGCGCTGCCAAAACTGAAAAAATTCAAGATTCCTACCAGGAGACCTGAGGATTACTTTGCAGAGATGGCCAAGACCGATCAGCACATGCAGAAGGTGAGAAAATGACACGACAATCAGGCTTTATAGAAAACACTTCGTCCAGTTAACAGCGGAAGTAGAAGTACCAATAACCTCCATCTCACGGACAAGCTAAGGACATGCTACTGTTCAAAACTTTGGGGTCGTAATATAGATTTTATTTATTTTTTGAAAGAAATTAATACATTTTTGTTTTGTTTATTCATTAAATTGATCAAAGTTGACATTAAAGACAATATTACAAATGATTTCTATTTATAATAAGTGCTGTTCTTTCTATTCCTCAAAGAAAACTGAGAAAATGGACAGTTTTCAAAAACATTTTAAGCATTTTTCAACATTGATAATAATCAACATATTAGAATGATTTCTGAAAGATCATGTGACACTGAAGACTGAAGTAGAGATGCTGAAAATCACAGAAATGAATGAAAAGTTAAAAAAAATAAATAAATATAGAAAACAGTTGTTAAATTGAAATGGTATTTTACAATATTACTGTTGGTACTGTATTTTTTATCAAATAAATGCAGCCTCGGTGAGCAGAAGAGACAAGAAACCATGCATTAATAAAAATGTCAACCAGCTGGTGCATAAATCTTCAAAGTAAAAAAGTTAAAGTGTTCCACTTTGTCATAATATTTTATTAGATGAATTCAATTTCACTGTCTTTCAATTAAAAATGATAATTTTCTACTTTTTTTTTTGTTTTGAACAGATTAGGAAGAAGCTTCTTCTCAAGCAGGCTGCAATGGAGAAGTCAGAAAAGGCCAAGAAGCTCAGAGAACAGAGGAAATATGGCAAAAAGGTCAGTTTTAAAACATCTGCCAGGTTCTCCCAGAGTGATGTTTTTGGGTCTTGACAGACCTGGTTTTAAATGTCTTTCTCTACAGGTTCAAACACAGGTGATTCAGAACAGGCAGAAACAGAAGAAAGCAATGCTGACAGCTGTAAAGAAGTATCAGAAAGGTACATTTTCACACGTGTACATCTTTAAAGCAAAGTGTTTGCACTTCATCTCATGTATTTACCAATATTATCCAGGTAAAGTTTTACATTCCTTATTCGTGGAGCAAATTTTCACTCGTCCTCATGTCCCACAGGAATGACAGATAAATTGGACTTCTTGGAAGGAGATCAAGATCAGAGACCGAAAGGATCCGCAGCAAAAAAGCAAACAAACAAAAAAGAGTAAGTGATGACTCTATATTTAGTTGACATTTATCTGTTCAAGTGTAATGCTGTCAACCTTAAAGGGATAGTTCACCCAAAAATGAAAATTCTGTCATCATTTACTCACCCTCAAGTAGTTCCAAACCTGTATGAATTTCTTTGTTCTGCTGAACACAAAGGAAGATATTCTGAAGAAAGTTTGTAACCAGGCTGTTTTGGGGCACCATTGACTTCCATAGTAGGAAAAAAAATTACTATGGAAGTCAATGGTGCCCCAGAATTGCTCTGTTTCCCACATTCTTCAGAATATCTTCCTTTGTGTTCAACAGGACAAAGACATTCATACAGGTTTGTAACTACTTGAGGGTGAGTAAATGATGACAGAATTTTCATTTTTGGGTGAACTATCCCTTTAACTAGATGTTCAGGGGATCATAGATAGAAGTCTTCTTGTATTATGAAACTTCACTAGTAAATATGATGGTAGATTTCACAGCTCTGATTGATATTTTTTTTTTTATTCATAATTTTGGCAGATCCTGAAATGGGTCATATCATTACCTGAGCAGCTGAGTTAAATTCGCTCATTGAGAGACATACATTTATTGCATTTTATGAAGTTTGACCCCTTTAATGGTGTTGAACTGAACAATAATGCGGTTAAACTGTACGAACAAAACTTCGCTGAAACATCCACAAACAACATTAACAAGAACATTGCAGAGTGCAGTGTATCTGTTGATCAAATGTGCGTGAAAGTTGCGTTTATTACTATAATTACATTACACACACACACACACACACACACATACTGATCTACTTTGCAGGCTGATTATATGATCAATGATCAGACAGATATTGCCCTCATAGATAGCTTTAATGTAATTGGCTTCTTCTTTTGTTAGTAGCTTGTACTGTATTATTTTTTTACGTTGACTGTTTAACTACTTTAAACAACAATTTTCATTTTTGGGTGAAATATCTTTTTACTCACCCTCATGCTGCTCCTTCCATTGTTTCTTACTTTCTTTTGTGTGACACTAAATAATATATTGGAGAATATTTCAGCATGTATTGTTATTGTGTATTATGTGTGTTTTTATTGCTCATTATTTACTGTCCTTTTTTTTTAGTCCAAATTCTAAGAGGAAATACAAGAATAAGAAGTTTGGCTTTGGGGGAAAGAAGAAGGGCACCAAATGGAACACCAAAGACAGCCATGACAATGTTTCTGGATTCAAGGGCAAAATGGTTCATGGGAAAGGTGGGAAACATTTCGGCAAAGGGGGCAAGACGAATGTAAGTGATTTATTTTTATTTAAATCAGTTCTGTCATTATAACATTTTAAAGACCTCCCTCACACATTTTCATCTCTCTCTCTTTTTTTTATAGAAACGGCCAGGGAAAGAGGCAAGGAGGAAAATGAAGGCACGCAAATGAGCTGTATCTTCCCATTAGTACCTCTCACTCAAATGGATTGTGCCATTAAAAATACTTTTTTATCTCTATTTCCGATTACTTGGGTGAAGTCATGGCTTTGTTCTTTTTTTGACAAACACCTTTTGTATTTTCCATGTTTCCATGACTTCTCCATGTTGCCCGAGAGCAAATATTTCAGAAAATTAAATTTTTTTTATGTTTGTATTAAACAGACCAATGTTAACACCATCAATAAAACCATTCAGAGTGTTGATTATTTAATTGAACATTTTTCCATAGATTTGCATCAGTATTGGTAATGTTTGTTTTTTATGTAGAGGGACAGACTGTAAAGCTACTTTTCTCCTACTTGTCTGGGTTCAGAAAGCACAGTCTTGTACTAAATCAGTCAGCAAATCAAATCTGTTTTCACAGTAATGTTTGTATTTGCTATGGGAATAAACATACTGCTTTATCTGCTTACATTTTGTACACAAATTTGAGTTTGGCACACATCGGATGGGAGTTTTACATTCAGCACAGCTCTGAGCCAGAGAAGCACATTAATATTCATGAGATTGTAATTAGTTTATCTGCCCACTGGTCCTGGTTGTAGTATTCTGACAGTGTCGTTCCTGTGCCGTCTGGGTTCAGATAAGCAAATGAAGTGAGATGTTCATCCTGGGAATCTTAATGTCTCTTTACAAACAGGAACATGCCAAGTCTGAGTTACACAGGGGAAACTATTAATAGAAAACACTGATTTAAGAGTTGAGAGCTGCTTCAGTTAAGCGCAAAATCAAAAAGACACTAAATCTTCAAAACTGAACTCTTTATTCATAAAACAAATTTAGGAAAATAACATCTTGAATTTCACTACTGCCCCAAAAAGAGTGCTAACAACAGGCATTCAGCTTTCTAACCTGTCAAATGCAACAACAAATGAAGAACGATACCATAATCGATTCGGTAATAAACTGATTGTAGTGTAAAAAGAAATGTAAAACTGTTGCCTTTAACTGGAACAAAGACAGCATTGATTTCAGCTGTGTCTTCTGAAAATCAGTAATACAACATTGTCACAGTAATGAACATGCATTGTAGATGCTATCGGAAATTGAAAAGGAATAAGGAAAACTCTTATTCTGTTTTTGAAAAGGAAACAATGAATGCATGTGTATGTACAAAAGATGTAGGATCAGTCTCATCTGGTCTCATCTGTGCTCCTCGAGGAAAGACTGTCAGCAGGTACAGCATCTGTTTGCTGGATACCGCAAACTTGACTTTCTGTATCAAGCAAACAATGAACAATATGAAAATTTCAAGGAAAGTTCACCTATCGGCAGCAAACAAATTCTGACACCTACTGATTATATCAGAACATCTAACTGAACATTATAACTATTATACTGTGATTGTGATGTACTTCAAATAGTTTAAACACTTAAGTAGACTAGATTTCATCACGGCTGTGAGACTGCGGCAGTTCCATAAATGTAAATAAAACTATTTTAAATCTGTAATGTATGTTTTTTATTTATCTAGTTGAAGACTTTTAATCTTATCAGGTGATCGAATTTTATTTTAGTAAAAAGGTTTTAACTCACTTCAAATAATTATAATGCATCACAAGGTTTTTACTAGGTATCATTTACTGTTATTATACAGAAACAGCTAAAATCACTGATACAGTATATACCTCAGTTCAGTCCAATACACAGAAAAAATATACAATGCCACTGAATTGAGCTAATATTTCTGATAAAATAAGGAAAACGGGGGGGGGGGGGGGGTGTTCATTTTTCTTTCTTTTTAAAAAAAATTGTTTATTTAAGATGAAATTAAAAAAAATTAAATTGAACACAGTATGTCCATATGTTCTCTTCTGTTCAGGTTTTTAAATCTTTATTAAAGGTATATCTTTATAAAAAGGTTTATGGGCTGGAGTAACTGCTGTATACAGTTTTATTGTGTGTATATTTCCTCACTTGTTGAATTTCTCAGAAAATCAGACTTAAACTACTTCATTTTGCATCGCAAGTGAATGCATTTTGATTTAAAGATTACCAAAGAAGACACAAATACTGAGGAAGATGTTTTTTTTTTTTTGCAGTGCATGCAACATTTAATGCCATGACTTTATGATTTTGAATTTGTGTAAGGGTGAATTAAAGCTTTTTAAGACCCACAGAAACCTTGTCCCTCCCCCTAATTTTATCAGAATAATCAACAATGTACGGTTTCAATATTTAATACCTGGGATTCTTGCGACTTGAGGAGGAAGCCCAGATCTTCCTTGCTCTCCCTCCATGTGACTCTGTGAATGCTGGGAAGGTTCATCTCTCAGCCCTGGATATGTGGGGTACGGACTATAATGCGGAACATGGATCTCCAGAAACACAGGAACAGAAGAATCAGATTTAGCGTAAATACACCAGAAAAGTCTGGGACAGAGCTAAACTTCTAAGGAACATTCATAAACTTGATCTTCCTTCTGATTTACACTGTTCCCGAAGGTTTGGATAACCTCTGAAAAATCTAATGAGTTACGCAGCTACAAGACTGTCGGCCGTAGCCTGATATCGCAGGACTGCCGTCTGTGCAGATTATAGAAAATGAAGTGATTAGAAAAAGAAAGAACATCAAAGAAGTTAAACTAGCTTTGGTGTTTCAAGCTTTCACATACCGTAAGTCGACTGCACAAGATAAAGAGAACAAGAAATAGACATATTTTCTCCCCAGTTTTTCTTAAAAGTGAGAGCAGCCCAAATTATTACTGTGACAGTTTTTGAAGTTTGGATGAAGAGATAAAAAGTTACATAAAAGTGTTACATAAGATGTTTTAATGTTTTTTGAAAGATGAGTCACCATAACTGCTTTATTTGATTATTTATTAAGATTTTATAATACCATTTAAGATATTTAAGACTCTTATGGCCTTAAATTTGATCAAACTGAATTTTTTCCTCAGTTTTACCTCAATTAGTGTAAATAACAGTAACAGATTTGAGATAAGCTGTAATAAGAGTATATACATACATATATATATCACTGTAAAAAATTTCCCTGTAAAAAAACGGTAATCTACTGGCAGCTGTGGTTGCCAGCATGATACCGTAAAAATACGGAGCACTACTGTTTTTAAAATTAACAGCTAAATACCGTTTTTTCAGCAACAGTAGACAACTGTAATTTAGCAGCATATTACAGTTGTCTACTGTTGCTGAAAGAACGGTATTTAGCTGTTAATTTTAAAAACAGTAGTGCTCCGTATTTTTACGGTATCATGCTGGCAACCACAGCTGCCAGTAGATTACCGGTTTTTTACAGGGAAATGTTTTACAGTGTTTAATTAGATACTAGTCACAACCCAATAATTCAAATTTTAAATG
Source organism: Acrossocheilus fasciatus (assembly GCA_036784905.1). Taxonomy (NCBI): domain Eukaryota; kingdom Metazoa; phylum Chordata; class Actinopteri; order Cypriniformes; family Cyprinidae; genus Acrossocheilus; species Acrossocheilus fasciatus. The sequence goes on along the minus strand of CM071939.1, from coordinate 5,843,250 downwards.
CTATAATAACCCTGCACTTTATATTTATCCATGGGTAACAAAAAGGAATAAAGCCAAGTTAGGATTTTTTTTTTATTATTATTATGATAAAAATGTAAAAGTATTCAAGTAATATTCAGTGCACATAAAAAAATAAACACCCATCAACATATCAAAATACAAAAATGGCTTACAAAAAAGCAAACAAACAAACAAAAACAAAATATCGAATCAGGCTTCAAACATTACTCCAAAAACAATTGCACTGAAACAAACAAATTATTAAAAATAATAAAATAAACAACATGTTTAACAAAGCATCAGCATTTTTAATACCTAAATAACTTGGTATAAACAAAGTGCAACTCACCAGGCCAGCACATTTTTCAAAAACCAACCTGCATGGGTGTGGGGTTGTCAACTACATTTTTTTAAATGAAGTCCCACTCAAAGTCCATAAGTCTCTTTAAGAGGTTTGACACTTTGGTGTTGACGGTTATGGTTTTCTTCTGCACCGTTTTCCCAGTTTTTTTGGATGTAACTTTTCCTCTGGCAGCCTTGGTCCCCTTTTCAGGATTTATTCCAACAAAACGTCTAAAAAAAAATATAAGAAAGGAATATTTTCAGTAAACAATGATTTTAAATGGTATGATTTTGATTATCAAAATTTTGGTAACACTTCAATAAAATTTCATTGGTTAACATGAACTAAGAATGAACAATACTTCTACAGCATGTATTAATCTTAATTATTTTCAACATTTGCATTGTTGTTAAAATCAAAAGGGTGTATATGTTAACATTAGTTAATGCACTGAACTAACATAATCAATGAACTATATTAAATACTGTAACAAATTTATATATTTTTGTTAGTTCATGTTAGTTAATGCATTCACAAATGTTGAGAAATTATATATTATTGTATTGTGTTACTGTGGCCTTCAAAGAAAAAAAAAAGTCACAAGTTTGTGATAAAGTTAAGTAAATGAGATCATTATTTTAGGGGGAACTATATGTTTAAGGGTTAGTTCACTCAAATAAAATTTCTGACATTAATTACTTGCCCGTAAGACCTTTGTTCATCTTTGGAACACAAATTAAGATATTTTTCCTGTCAACATCACATGCATGCATGTCTGCTCAAGTTTTCAGCTTCGGCCAATACTGAGTTGGCATTCGGATGTAAATAAGGAAGCCTGCACTGAATTCACTATGTATGACAACGGTTCATTTTGTTAAATAAAATCTTTATTTTTGTTTTGTTTTTTGGTGCACAAAAAGTTCTTGTCACTTCATAAAATTAAGGTTGAACCACTGCAGTAACGTTGACTATTTTAAACCATGTTTTCAACTACCTTTCTGGAGGTCAAAAGGTGCAATGACATTGCTGCCTATGTGTGGATCAGATACCCTCGGATTTCATCAAAAATATCTACGTTTGTGTCCTGAAGATGAAAGAAGGTCTTACGGGTGTGGAACGGCATGAGGGTGAATCCCTCATGACAGAATTAATGACAGAATTTTTTTTCTTTCAGCTGAATGCAATCAGAGTTATATTATATAATTTTCTGGCTCTTCCCAGCTTTGGAATGGCATTGAGTAGTGTTTTTAAAGCTCCAAAAAGCACATTCATACATCATAAAAGATATCCATACAACTAAATTAGAAAAAAAAAAAAATATATATATTGTAAGAGAAGGGGAGCTACGTCCTACGTCGGGTCAGAGATCACCCTTCTGCCAGAACTCGATTCTCTCATGAACGTGCATACAGCCGTTGCCAGAAGCCAATGATTATAGTTTATAAAGCTATAAATATGGATATTTTTCTTACAAAAACACATCACTTCACTTCGGAAAACATTTATTAACCCCCAGGAGTTGTATGGATTATTTTTTATGATGGATGAATACACTTTTTGGGCATCAAAAACTTGATGTGAACAAACTTGAAAAACAAAATGTAATGCCATTACAATGCTGGGAGAAGCCAGGATATTATTTAATATAACTCTGATTGTGTTCGGCTGAGAGAAGAATGTCATATACACCTAAGGTGGCTTGAGGGTGAGTAAATCATGGGATGATAAATTTCATTGTTGGGTGAACTGTTCCATTAAGTCACCATACAAATACTAACATATTAATTAGAAATAAATAATATAAGTGCAAATTTACCTTTGAAGGAATTCCAGTGTGGATGCTGCTTCCTCCTGGTACTGCAGATTAAAGATGTAATACAAAGAGAACAATGCAGCAAGTCCAGTGAGAAAAGTTGGCTGCACACCCTCGCAGATTATTCGGCCTTCCAGGCTGATCATCCACCGTTTCATCCATTGCCCCGGATTTTCACCTAGATCATAAAGGAATGTATAGAACAATGTTTATTCTATGATCTCTAGAAAGTGTAGAAAAGGCAGTGAGAAAATTCTTTCATAACCTGACAACGGCACACAATGTCATGTCTTTGAATGGTAACTGACACTGCTGACCCATAGACAAAAAATGTTATACCGATTTGTAACAACCTGACTGCATGTACAGGATGACAACATCGAACCTTGTTCTAGTCTTTTTTACTTAAAGAGATAGTTTAACCAAAAATTCTGTCATGAATTCCTCACCCTCGTATCGTTCCACAACCATAAGACCTTCGTTCATCTTCAGAACACAAATTAAGATATTTTTGATGAAATCCGAGAGCTCTCAGTCAAAAATATCTTAATTTGTGTTCTGAAGATGAATGAAGGTCTTACGGGTTTGGAATGTCATGAGGGTGAGAAATTAATGACAGAATTTAAATTTTGGGGTGAACTAACCCTTTAATGCCAAGCCAGATTTCGAGATGGGGAAAAAAGTTTAAATACAATAAAGTGTATAGTGATTGTATAGTGATATATATATAAAAAAAAAACTATGAGGTTTCTATAAGTGAACTAAATTCTCAAACCAAGAATCAGACTTGGCTTAGTTGAATAAATATTTTAAATTCAAATCTGGGCTGCGTTTCTCAAAAGCATATTATGCCTAAGTTGATCATAGACACCATTGGTGGCAATGATTATCTAGGTAAGATAAATCTAGGCTTATGATGCTTTTGAGAAACGCAGCCCAGCCCAGTGCAATAAAACATTCAAAGACAGTGGATTCTAGTATAAGGCACATAAATGTAGATCTTCTAATAGTAAAACTTGTGTGAGCCTTGTTTTAGTAAAATAAATTTCAGACATGTCTAATATGATATACTTACCAAGCAGGATCAAACGAGGAGTCACAGGCAGGTTACCAGTCTTCTCGAGGTCAGCAGAAGTTGCAGACATCTATTGTCAAAGAGAACAATTTATGTCATTTATGTCAAGTTCAAGTTTGCTTGCATTGTATAGGCAATTAATTAATTAATTAATTAGTAATTAGACTATAACACGAATTTTAAGTTTTTGTACTTAACTTACCATTTACAGACAAAAAGATTAGCACATGAAATTGGGTGTTTCATAAACTTGTATGATTGATGCATCGCCGACAAACAGTGTGCGTAGGCGCACGTCCTGATATTGCCAAGTGCGACGTGTTCCTGGGTCAACATATTTTGTTGACCCTGGAACAACATTTTAATCCAAAAATATAATCTTAACCATATTCCTACACCTAAACCTAACCTTACCCATAAGTAATCCCTAAAATCAGAAGAACTGATAGATGAATTACACTGATGTACAGGCACCAAACACTGATTGTAATCCTAAACTTCACAAAAATTATAAACTGATTCTTGAAATCTGATTGGTTAATCACAATGTTGTTCCAGGGTCAACAAAGATGTTGACCCAGGAACATGTTGCACTTGGCAATATCAGGTTGTGCGTGTGTAGGCTATGAGCAAATCAGCTCACGACTCACGAACAAATGGATTCCTAGCGTAGCCTATACCCGTTCACTAACAGGCTTCTAATTAAAATTGCAAAGGCTTCACTTTAGCTTTATAATATTATTTTTAGAAGTACTTGATAAAAAGGTAAAATCGGACGTAGTGGCAAACAACACTGGCAGATACAAAATGACCGGCGGACGTAAAAAGTTATCACACAACAAAAAAACAATCGATTTTGTTCACTCCCACCGAGTCCCACTCATATTTTACGTGAAGTAAAATATCCATTTTGGATGAAAATGAGTGATTTACCTGATGTGATGTCAGTCTGACTCTGAACTCCATCGATCGGTCGGTCGCTCAATCATCCCTCTACCTATAATAGAGTCGTCTGATTTAAATCACAGAAGTGTCATTGGATGTTTAAGATGTAATATTTTTAAGTAATAAGTAATTTAAAGAGAGGCAAATACAATCATAAATAGTTGCAATCTTACCTCATGCAGATAATCCAAAATGCCGTCTTGTTCACGTTGGAAAAAAATATGGTATAATTCTGTTAAATAACGGTGACATGCTGTCGTTGGTCGACCACGCAACCCGAAGTGAACAAGTCTTCCCATAATGCACTGTAAATAACAGCAACTTACTGCTATTACTTGAAAACATCATTTTACTGTTAAATTTCCATGTAAATTTACAGGATTTTTTTACAGTGTATATATATAAATATGAGTGCTGTCAAACGATTATATATATATTTTCATATATATATATATATATATATATATATATATATATATATATATATATAAAAGTTTTTGTTTACATAATATATGTTACATAATAATTTATGTATATATTTAAGAAAAATATGTTACGTTTATGTATTAAATATATTCATATATGATATAAATTACATGAATATAAATATATACATGTAAATATTTTCAAAATATATGCTGTATGTGTGTGTATTTTTATATATACGTAATAAATATACACAGTACACACTCATATATTATGTAAACAAAAACTTTTATTTTGGATGCGATTAATCGCGATTAATTATTTGACAGCACTATATAAAATGTAATTTATTCCTGAATTTTCAACAGAAACATCAAGACATATTTCTTCTTATTATTAACAATGTCCAAAACAGTTGTTTCATCTTTGTTTAAATGTTTGAAAGAACAGCATTTCACATTTAAAAAAGAACCTTTTTCTAACATTATAAATGTCTTTAGTGTCACTTTTGATCAATTTACTGCGTCCTACCTAAATAAAAGTTCTGATTTCTTTTTTTAAAACTTTTACTGACCCCAAACCTTTGATCGTGTGTATCACAGACTTAACTCAATAAATTTTATACTAGCTCACACACTGACTACAATGGACAATGCTGTCTTTGTCTTACTAACATAATAGTTTGTAGGAATTTTCACGGGTGCCACTGCAGAACAATCCCGTCTGTGAAACATACTTGCCATTCAGAAGTGTCCAGCGGATGGGGCAGCGCCCCTGGTGGCACGGGAACAAATCCAACATGTTCCCTGAAGGCTCCTGGTGCAGGTGGTCTCAGGGTCACCAGCATGGCCGGGAACATGTATCTGTCCAGGTAATGCTGGTACAGGGGAAGAGGCATTGCGAACATTTCTGCTGGATATATTTGCCCTGGAAAAGCCTCTTTAATGATGTACTCTCCAGGAAACGGCGGTGCATCTGTGGATATATACAGTATTATGCAATATTCAGTAACACTTTCTAATAACTTTCTAATAAAAAGATTGAGAAACTACATAATGTTTAAAAGATAACCGTTAATATATTTATTACAGTGTAAATGTGTTTTAACACGTGACAAAAATAATGTTGCTGCATGAGTTCACTTCTAAATGAACTAATTTTATGCAAATGAAAAATGTTTTGTATGACCAGAGAAATTAAACGGGTCAGACTGCACAGCTAATTGCATTTTTGATAAATAACAAAGTTTTATTCAACATATACTGAAATTGATGTGTTAATATATCAGCATGTACAAATTAGTGTTTCAAGAAACACCAAATAACCGATTATTGTACTGATATTATTAGTAAAATCTATTTATTGAATGTGTTAAATCTTTCCTTTCTGTGACTGGTGACCTAGAGAGAAGCCACAAGGGTTTAATAACATTGTTTTAAATGCCGTTTATTGTTTATTAAGTTTATTGTTGCCACTTTTTAAATATAATTGATTGTTTTACTAAAAATAATACTGTTTAACAATAATGTTAATGCTTCCAACTGATAATAATAAGACCATCTCGAAGATTAGGGAGATAGATTATAACAACCATCTACAACATACTATATAAATACCATAAAGTAAATATGAAGTAAACTTTGTCATAAGGTATTTAGTGATTGAGAACTGCTCTAAAACCCCGCGCGCAACAGTTTAGGTTACATCATCGCCACGTGAATAATCAATTTAGGCCGATGTCATAGAAATGTCATTACCTCTTAAATAATTTTATTTTTGTTCAATTTAGATTTTCTGTATCAATTGTATATGTAGAGAAACTATACTGATCCCTAATGTTTGCTAATGACTTATTAAGCTATAATAAGAGTCCTCCCAAAAATATGTACGTCATATTATATGGTTAATAGTAAAGGTTCCCGTCGAAACGAAAGGATTACTGGCTAGAAAAAAAGTTTTAAAAAAGTATTTAGTGAAAAAAAAAAACACAAACCTCCAGCGGCGCAGTCCTGCGCGCTCGGTCCCGCCGGTGTCTTGGGATCACAGTTAACGCCGCTAACGGGACCGCACGTGCTTACAGGCGCGAGGAGCTCGATGTACGTTGAATCGTCAGCGGGCGCTTTAATAATAGTACTCTTCTTTCTTGCGCTGATGTCGGTTTCACCGTTTTCCACGTTAGCTGAATTATTGTTACCCACGGAGACCGTTTTTCTGCTGGATAAAGCGGTCTGCACGGGACGCTCGGCACCCGGTGGCTCGGATCTGATCCGTCTTTGAGATGCGAGGATTCTCGTCCGCTCGTTGATTAGAGAGCACTTCCAGCACAAACACTGCTTGAACTGACATTTTCCCGAATGGCCTTTTAACTGCACGATGAAGCCGTGGTTCCGACATCTGGCACACTTCGGGCTGCGCGCCGCTTTTTCTGCCGTTAGTCCGTTATTTGCTGCCGCTGCTGGAATATTTGCCATCGCCACGAAAATATCCGTATCAATAATAGTTTGAAATATCAAATTAATGCCACATTTGAATAAATTTCGTGTGCAGTTTCTGTCCACCAAATTAATGAAATTGGCAGTTCATGGTGCGAAAAACAAACAAACAAACAAAAAAGATTCACGTGACGCTGCCCCAGCAGCGTGAGAACAGCTCGTGATGCGCGTCTGGAAACCTCAGACAGCGGAAATCCCCTAAAGCGGGAAATTCCCAAACTTGTAACTATTCACATAAAACAATACTTTTGACGTGATTTTTTAAAAAACACAATGAATTTAAAGCTTGTAATTTTTAGTTAATTTTAATTTTATATTGAAGCTTTTAATTTTATGAATGAAATATGATTGATGTGGATTACAATTCGATATTTTTTAAATATCTGACCTAATAACCTTAAATAATAAAAAAAAATTGTCGTGTTTGAAAATACATAAATGGCCTAAAGAAGCTGAAACTGACTGCCAAAAGTTTGGAACAATTACGACTTTATAATGTTTTTGAAAAAAGACTTAAGTTCACCAAGGCTGCATTTATTTGATAGAAAATACAGTAATATTGTGAAATTTCACAATTTTAAATAACAGCTTTCTTTCTTTTTTAAAATATGTTTAAATTGTAGTCCTGTGATGGTAAAGTCAGCATCATTACTCCAGTCTTCAGTGTCACATGATCCTTCAGAAATCATTCTGATATGCTGATTTGCTGCTCAGTTATTAATAATGGTTCTTATTATTGTCAATGTTGAAAACAGTTGTGCTGCTTAATATTTTTGTGGAAACCCTGATACAGTTTCTTCAGGATTCTTTAATGAGTTCATCGAACAGCATATCATTTTTGTAATATAATATAATGTCTTTACTGTCCCGTTTACGCAATCTAATGCATCCTTGATGAATTAAAGTATTTTTTTATTGTATTAACCCCAAAGCTTTGACTGGTAGTGCTCCACCATTTAAAAATATTGAGCAGCAAACACTTTTTTAACATTGATAATAATAAATATTTCTGGAGCATCACAATCAGCATGTTAGAATGGTTTCTGGAGGATCATATGACACTGAAGACTGATGAAGTTAAAATGTTTTATAATGGATTTATTTATACAAACACAAAGTTTTTCACTTCACGAGATATTAATTGATGGAGTGGAGTGGTATGGATAACTTGTGTATTATTGTGATGTTTTTATCAGCCGTTTAGACTCTCATTCTGACGGCACCCATTCACTGCAAAGGATCCATTGATGAGAAAGTGATGTTATGCTACACTTCTCAAAATATGTTCGGATGAAGAAACAGACTCATCTACATCTTGCATGGCCTGAGGGTGAGTAAATTTTCAAAAAAATGTTTATTTTTGGGTGAATTTCTTTGAAGCATCTGCTCAAACTCTTGTTCTAAACAATTTCTTTCAGTGGCAAGTCACTGGATCCCTGAAGGCGGATTGGCTGCCACCTGCCGCTTGTTTACATAATCTGGGTGTATGCCAAGTTCATGACAATAGGGTCTTCGCCCCTGTAAATTTTTCCTTTTGAATACCTTGTTGCCATTGGCTGGGCACATAGCTAAGCAGTCGGGGGAGGGGCTTCAGTCCCATCTTACTGCTATTAAAATGACTGATTATACTGTCAGGATAGCTCTGGCCTAGTTTTGACTGACAGAATAGTTCATGCTGGCACAGTGCCACAGATGCAGTACTATATTACTGTAACTCTTTTACAAGGTCACCTAACCCCATTATCTTAATAAGGATTATAATTAATGCAATTTCAAAACTGATCATCTCGTGCTTTTTCTGCCTTCCCATATCGCTTCAGGGTGATAAGTTTTTAAGGAAATGTGTGTGAACATCCCGGAGGGGTGGTGCAGGGTTTCATCAGATTTTTAGGCTAAATAGGCTCAAAATCTGTTTGGAAATTCACAAAGAAAACTACTTAAAATATCTAGATTGAATGAACCGTGTAAGTCACTTTAGCATATCAAATGAATAAATACAATGAAATTTACATAAATTGTCATGCTTATATTACTTGCCTTTGTAAATAACTGTGAAATTTATTAGCAATTTCTGAGTGACAACTGTAGCTACGCCACATTTTTAATCCAAATTCTAGGCCGATCACTTGTCTTATGTTACTCTTATTCATATAAAACATACACTAACTAAATTAATAATAATAAAAAAATAATAATAATGGAGAATTTGTTTTAAACGCTGATTCTTATTAATTATGCCATACGTATTGTATTGTTTTGACTCATTTTCTAGTAAATGGTGTTTGATAGCACGCTGCAGTTATTATTCTATACATTTTTTTATTCATTTAATTTTTTTATTGCAAGCAGTGCAGTTATTATTATTCATACTCGCTTACGTTTGATGTCGTCACTGATTCAAATTGTCAGTGAATCTCTTGGAGATCCAGTGAAGGAGCGACGCCATCCGGACGCGCTTTTGTTTGTGGATGAACACTCTTACCCGTTTCGGAAATGTGGACAGAAATTGGGAAATTATTATTTTTTCATTTTTTAGTTTGGGAATTATACTCCGCGAAAGGTTTGTTGTATTCTCTTTTTGAAATGTAATTATCCGGAGCCTTTTTCGAAGGACTGAGTGAATGATGCTGTGTTGGATATTTCGTGGGTGCGCGAGACTAAACACTCCTGATCCTACGGACACACTGCAGCCTCGTGCTTCCACATTTCTGCTTTTAAATCCGCAAAGAAACACTTTAGTAAAAAAAGCTAGTTTGCAACACGAGTAGAATAATACAGGAGGATGATTTGGCAGCATATATGCGTTTATTGTTTCATGAGCATCACTATCCACAGAAACACTTTCGTCTGAAATAGCACTGAAAGAAAGAAAAGGATCTGTGGGTGTTTTCTTCGTTTTCTTTGTCGTGGCTTTATTGAATTGCGCGTGCAGTAATAGAATTGCTGCTCAAAGCACGCTGTGTGTTTGGATTCGCTCGGTTCGGTCATGTGTTATTGTGCAGTAGTAGATATATATATATATATATTGTGATGGTCGCAGGTTATCTGTAAATCTCTTCGCTGTCGTTCTCAGGTACTGAAACTGGCGCTGAGACGGAGTGCGAGGATGGACAGTTTCAGTGCAACAATAAGAGATGTATTCCCACCATATGGAGATGCGATGATGATGATGACTGCTCTGACAACAGCGATGAGGAGAACTGCCGTGAGTAGCGTTTACTCACACTGACTGACACACATGTGAAAAGAGCAGAGGGCAACAGCAGGGATATTAAGACCAAACAAAAACCAGACCACGCGCATCAGCATTCATCGGGTTTAATGACTTCTGAGATTAGTTTTTTTTAAACAATAACTTTTCGCTTTTTATTTACTGACGTTTGTACTGTGCACTTGTAACAAATGACACAAGAAGAAAAGCATTGAAACTTGAATCAAATTGTCACACTCTTCGCTCCATTATTCTTTATAGAATAATTGTTGAATGTCTATGTTTTTGTGTGCGTATTAGAAACCTTTATTAGTAGTAGTCTACATAAAACGTAAACAAATGCCAATATGCCTATGTTTGGGGTCAGTAAGATTTGTTTTTGCGTTTTTTTAAATAAAAAAATAGAGTAAACAGTGATATTGTATTATTGCAATTTAAAATAACTGTTTTCTATTTGAGTATACTTTAAAATGCAATTTATTCCTGTGATGGCGAAGCTGAATTTTCAGCGTCATAACTATAGTCTTTTAGAGGAAAAAAAAAATTCTTTCAGTATTCTTTGATGAATAGAATGTTTAAAATATCAGCATTTTTAATATAATATGTCCCTTCTGAATAAAAGTATTCATTTCTTTTAAAAAATCTTATTGACCCCAACTGTGAGTATATATATATATATATATATATATATATATATATATATATATATATATATATATATATATATACCACAATTGGACCACAAAACCAGTCTTAAGTGTCAATTTGTCGAAATTGAGATTTATACAACATCTGAAAGCTGAATAAATAAGCTTTCCATTGATGTATGGTTTGTTAGGATCAGACAATATTTGGCCGAGATACAACTATTTGAAAATCTGGAATCTGAGGGAGCAAAAAAATCTAAATATTGAGAAAATCGCCTTTAAAGTTGTCCAAATGAAGTTCTTAGCAATGCATATTACGTTTTTCTAAATTTAAGGTAAGAAATTTACAAAATATCTTCATGGAACATGATCTTTACTTAATATCCTAATGATTTTTGGCATAAAAGAAAAATTGATAATTTTGACCCATACAATGTATTTGCTACAAACATACCCCAGCGATTTAAGACTTTTTTTGGTTTTGTGGTCCAGGGTCACATATAGCCCAGATATACATAGCCCAACTAGCCCAAATATTAACATTCAATATTTGTTTAGCAATACTAATACTATTAGCCTTTGCATGTTCGAAGACCAAGATCACACTCTTTTTATGAAACTATGTATTTCATTAATGGAAAATAAAGCCCGTTCACACAAAGAACGATAACTATAAAGATAACTATAGTTTAAAAATCATTCTCAATATTAAAGAATAGCGGAGTCCACACCACAGCTATAACAATAAAGGCACAGAGAAACTATATCATTGGAATCACTTTCAGAATGATTTTTTCCAGCTGATGAATGATACAAACATTGACACCCAATCAGAATCAGATCCTTCTATAACGAGCTCGAGAATTTAAAGCGGCAGACGAGCATGCGAATAAACAGACAATATTGTCCACTGGTGTGGACGGTAATATTGTTATCTTTATAGTTATCGTTCTCGGTGTGAACGAGGCTTTAACTGACTCATAGAACACCTGCAAATTTTAAATGTATTGCATCTGATTTGCCTGTCTTTGGAGCATAAACTATAAAAACAAAAACTGTGGAATTCATCCAGCCAGACATTCCCAGCATTCCATGCATTGTTCTCTCATTAGACGGTTAATTGTGGTACAAGACTCATCCGTGTACTTGTGTTTTGTACAGTAACTTTCTCACATACTTTTAAGAGATTTTTGTCAAGTGAGTCTTGCCCCATTGCATCAGGTTATTTTTAAAGGCTCCAAGCTGAAAACAGGTCAAAGTGAGTGCTTGTTTTCTTAAGCAATTTATGTGTCACCGCATCATGCGCCTGTTGAGTTTACTGTTATGACTGCTCCTTCAATTTTTCTCACCAAAGGGCAGTCATGCAGTCTGAAGTTATTGCATCCAAGCAATGCAACACGTCCATGTGGGATCCTGCCTGTCATAATAAGGAAATGTTTTGTATTGATCCAAGCACACAATTAGGTGCTGCAGATCTAGAAGTATTTTTTTGTCTTATGTATAATAGAATAGAATGGAAAATAAGTCTGTTTGATTTTCTGGCATTGCAACTAGATTCTTGGTCCTGCTCTATAATTCCTTACCTTGTTCTAACAACTATTGGCACAGACACCGCTGACCTCCGCCCCAACGGATTCCCCTGATGCTCCTCCATCCCATCCCATCCCCCCGTGTCCCTTTTATCCTCCTCCTATACCAGCAGCCCCACCCCCATGTCAAACCCAACAGATTCATCTGCACGCTGTCTATATATCCGCCTCTAATGCATGACAAGGCCGTGCGTATGTGTGTAGAATCATGTGATGAGTTCTTGATTCGTGACCTGCCCTCTCCATAGCGCACATTGGCGAATGCAGCCGTTTGATCGTGTGTCATGAAGATGAGTCATGTTTGTCAGGCTTATTGAGTCGTGCTGAACTGTCTTTCTGCAGTTTAAAATGATTAATAATCTGAGACTGAGAGCGTAAAATGAGTCGTAAGTGATAAATGTGATAAGCAGCAGATTAGGTATAGCAGCGGTTTTGCTTCAGGACCCAGATTTTACTTTTGAGTGTGACCCATAGTTGTTTATCATACAAAAATAAACAAAAATGTCCTTAAAATCCAACATAGTAATTCATTACTATTACTTTTGGCCCATTTTTGGGTCCCGAAGCACCATATTGTGCAGCAGAGTATAGTAATATCTAAAGTAATCTACTTTCTCAGGTTAAAAGTCATGTAAAAGCTAGTTGGTAATAAGATATATATATATATATTACTGCTAAAAGTTTTTTTGAATGACATTTTATTCAGAAAGGATGCATTCAGTTGATCAAAAGTGACAGTACAGACTATAATGTTACAAGAGGCTGTTATGTCAAATAAATGCTGTACATTGAAACATCTACTCACCAAAAAAAAAAAAAATGTTAAAAGTAGCATAACCATTTTTAACCATTTAGATTAATATTAAATGTTTCTGCACATAAATAAGTTATTTTAAATTGTAATAATATTTCACAATACTATTTTCCTGTATTGATCAAATAAATGCAGACTTGATGAGCCTTGAATATGAGTCATTCTTGTTTATCAATTTATTATTATACAAATTTATTCAAAAATATACAAATTTATTCAAAATTATACAAAAATAAACAAAAAATGTCCTTAAAATTCATCATAGTAATTTACTATTATTATTAATTTTGGCCCATTTTTTGGGTCCTGTAGCACCATACTGTTGAGTAATTTCTGCAGTAATCAACATTTTTTATTTTTTTTGGATACTTGATCCTGGTCCAAAACTCCACACCTTGCTCCACTAAAAACTGGCACAGAAACAAAAAGAGTTGAGCTGTGCCAAGTGTTGATCCATCATATTAACCTCTTTTTATTTAATTCTCCCATATTTTCCTCTTTTTAGTGTGATTATAATCCGGAGGGCAGGAAACCAGCCAGAATAATTAATAAAAATGCAGTTTCACACCATACGTATTGCTTAGGTGGAAATGAAGGTTCTCTTTTTGTCAAGAGCAAAGCGTTAAAATGTATTTTAAAGCTGTGTCATTTTGGCATGTGATTTTGCACGACAGAGGAGGCAGGAAGGATTCCTTCATCTCAGAGACAAGCATAATGTGAACGCTCATACGCTTTTCTGTGTTTGATACATTTCCTGCTGCGTTAGAAAAACAAAACATTTCCAAACAATACTGAATGGGAAATTTAAAGGCTTCATATCAAGAACACTGAATGGCTGTTTCCAACAGGTCCACAGGAAGGCTTACAAATAAGTCCAATGATACTACACTGTACTAAATAGCGTATGGCAGGTGATACTGAAATACGGCCCTTTCACTATCACCATAGCACCGCAACCCCACGCGGCCTCTGTACGGCTGTAGCCCCCGTCTGTGGGCACCTCAAGAGGCTTTTCCCTCCGTCTGCCCAAAAAAACTCCTTTGTATTTGGCTCGAGTGCGAGCTCCGTTTGTGTGCAGACTCCCACTCAGAGAATGGTGGAAAACCACTCAAAGGCCACCACAGAGAGAGACCTGTAGGGACCGGCATAATAAAAGAGCAAAACCAGAAGAGTGTAAGACATAAGATTTGATGTTTGAAATAGAATGAAAAGGAATAAGAAAACGGCAGTAATTCAAAACAGAGCGGAGTGAGAAATAACCAGCAGCGCTGAACAGTGATCTTTAGACCTGGACTCAGTGCAAGAGAATGTTATTGAAAAGAAGGCGTCTCTGGAGGATTTCTGTAGCAGATTGTGAAGAGCAAAGATCCTAATAACGATAAAAGGCCCATGGGATGTCTGCATTCTCATTATGGAGTTAAGGAGATGTTCGCATAACTAGGCCTATTTACTGAATTTTAAGTAATGAAGAGACCATTTGCAACCCTTTCACCTTCAGAGTATTGTAACAAAATATAAC